>JAPZAG010003036.1:0-12824 GCA_027475135.1 Bactrocera correcta | reverse complement strand
AATGGCAACGCACTGGAAACATCCGCCATAGTCACTGCCAAATTGGATAATTCGGAAACAAGCTGCTTCCTCCTCCACGGTGTTCTTCAGATTTGAGAAACCTATGCAATGTCTTTACGACGATCTGAGGCAAGGTAAAGAAAATCAAAACCCGAAGGAACAAGCTACAAAACTGCAAAAGTCATGTGCAAAACTGTATATTGGAAGTACATAAAATTCCTGTTAGTACTCGATAGAAGAGACTGTAGAAACATGAACGCAATACTAACTGGTCACTGTCTAATGGCGACACACGCCCTCAGGATGGTGACTGACAGATGGGGAAGACTCCAGGAAATATCTAGAGCCAGATGTCAGGGAAACAATTGAGCATGTCTCTTAAGCATCTGGAGTCCCAAGGTATAATACACTTGAGAAGGTCTCAACAGTGAGGCCAAAATGTCTGTTAAAATTCGCGTGAAGTGCAGACATCCTAAAGGATGACTACTCCTCATAGACTTAGTAACTGAGCTCCATCTGGTTTCGCAAAGGACCAAAACTGGTCTAGCTCATTGGTATACAATATTAATCTAACCTGAGTTGAGTTAGTTGAGGTTATCGCCCCTAAGGAGCCCCACATTGCAAACTCACACAGGAAAATAAATTTTTGATTAAGAAAATATTGTAATTTAATAAAATTTTTTTAAGGAGACGTACATATGTATGTCTGTCTGTACTCATCGAGCGTCCTTCATATATAAAGATATTACTTTGTAGTGGCAAATTTTAGTAGGTGTATTGAAATTTTTACTTCAGGCCATATTATTGGAATAACTGATATGAGAGACTTTACTGGATGAAAAGCATTCTGTGAAGATTTAACCCCTAAATATGTGAATATATAGTACAATCTCAAACAAATTTTGCTGCCGAAGCGATTTCAGGAATTACCATCTTGTTATGAAATTATTATAAAATAATTACGTAAAATTAAAAATTATATTAACCGCTCACCTAAAAGTAAAATATTTTCTGAAAGGGTTTTACATTTTTTTTTTACTTTTTTGACACGTGTATGGCATATAATATGTATATTATATATGTATGTATGCACATTGTATAAATTACTATTTCCGAGAATTGCAATAAAGTCAACTGGGTTATCTTCGAACATGTGTTCTTTTATTTTGTTGTAATCAAAAAACTCGCTAATATGAAACGCGTGCGAACCTCCGCACTGGAATAATTAACGTCAAGCAATAAACAAAAAACAACACACTGTTTTGCACGCGCCATAAACAAAAACACCACAAACAAATAAAGCAAAAACCAAAACAAAAGCATGTATGGAGAAATGGGCGCAGGCATCCATAGGTCGTGTGCTCTAAATAAAAAATAAATGAGTGCAAAAAATTAGTGCAACTATGCAGGGAAACCGCAAAACTTAACCTTCGACCCGGCTAAAATAACCAAAAAATCATCGCACGTCAGCGGGAGCAGAATCTGCGCGATCTCTGTATGCAAAATGCTGAAGAGACAAAAACCAAAAAAAAAAAAATCGCACGCGCTTACAAAAAATCACAAAAAGCAAACAAAAAATTGTAACGAAATTGGCATGCGAGCGGCAGCATTAGCATAAGCGCATGCAAAATATTAAAGGCGGTGCAAAAAAAATAAATACTTATGTGTGTGTATGCCTACAAAGCACCCGCATGAGGCTGCGCGACGCATTACCGAGACCTTCCGAAAGGTATGTAAGTGCTACAGCTCTGCGGGGTGGGCAGCGTTAATTTGGTAATTGCGTCTGACCTCATTGCTAGCGGGATATTCGAGGGAAAAAATGATAATGAAAAAATTGTTACACGCACACGCACATACACATGTATTGCATTGCTCTGCATGGCCTTGTTCTTTTTTTCCTGCTCTCATTCTTTTGGTCACTTCCTTGGAACGCCTCAAAACAACGCAATCTTTGTCTAAACGCTTCTTAGAGGCGTTACGTTGTATTGCGACGCGCCCGAAATCCATTTGACGGCATAAAGAGCGCAACAATTGCCTAGCGCTGAGAATGCCGGCGAATTCGAGCGTGACCTGAATGTCCTGAATTTTTTAACTATATGTCGGTCGGTGGTCAATAAAAACGAAGTCAAACCAAACAGGTCAGCGACAGGCTCTACGAAAAACTGTGACTTAATGCATTGTTTTTATATTACTTTTTGGTTGTTGTTGTTGTTGTCTTCCTGCTGTTGCGTGGTGCATTGTGACCGCACACGCATTACATAATATGTGTAGCATTGAGCCGTTGTGTTGTTGTGCCTTCGGGAGTGACCTTTTTTTGTGCAGTTATTGGTCGCAGGAATTTATCACGTCCAACATAGAGACACACACATAAACATAATTGTTGCCCAACCGCGCGGACAACAGCGTAAAAACAATGTCGCGCGTTCCTTCAACGCGGCAATAATCCAATAATGGCTGGAACAGAGCAAACCAACAGAAAATGCTACAATTCCAACTATAGATACACACATACACACATAAGTATGTAGCTATGTATATATATATGTAAGTATATTGTAAATATGTTTAATGTGCTGAAAAGTTACGTAATATTACGTGCAACATTGAAGTGGAAAACGCGGTGAAACGTGTCCTTGTCAACGCCTTGCAGGTAGCTCCAGCCAACAAATGATTTGTGTGGATTTTTTCCACGTATCTTGTGACGTGCTGTTCGCTTGTGGCACAATACCGAATATTCCTATGATTGCACGCACTTACAATCATATATACATACATACATACTCAAACATTCGTACATTCCTAGGCTCCAGTGAACGTCGCGATAGAAATCTTGTAATCTAAGGAAGCCCAAATGCATTTATAAGATAGTCATCGCCTCTTTAATTAGATGGAACAGTTAAGAGGATTTCTTTTCTTCAAGTATTTTTATACATATATGTATGTATGTATGTATAAGAAGTATATATGTTTGTATTTACTATATGCTGAATATTTTATTCACTACCTGAATAAATCAGTTCAAGAGACACACGCATCCGCCAAGAGTTTTTTCATAAAAAAATGCTATTAGTATTAAATAACCTCAAATACAAACACATACATAAGTATACGTACATGCATATAAATATTTCTTCTTCTTCTTCTTTATTGGCGTTGAAATCGCTTACGAGGCTATAGCCAATTGGAGATTTGAAGTGTAGCCAGGTCTTTTTCCACCTGTTCTTTCCAACGGAGTTGAGGTCTTCCTTTTCTTCAGCTTCTCCCCTCGGCTACAGCGCCGAATACTCACAGATCCGGTGTCTTTTAATTCGCTGAAATATGTCAATGGCGTCGTATATCTCGTACAGCTCATCGTTTTCAGTTGTTCTGTGTTGGATTTTGAAGATAAAGTTGTTGTTGATGTTAATGCTGGTTCCAAGATAGACGAGATTGTCTACGACTTCGAAGTTATGACTGTGAAAAGTGACCATGGGAGCCAAGATGCGAGTGCGACGACTGTTTGTGTGATAACAGGTGATATTTCGTCTTGCCCTCGTTCACTACCAGACCATTTGCATAGCTTCTTTATTCAGTCTGGAGAAAGCAGAATTAACGGCGCAGTTGTTGAGGCCAACGGTATCAATACCAGCATCTATACACGCTTATGGAAGATTACACCTTCTCTATTCAGCTCTGCAGCTGTAATTATTTTCTCCAAGAGTAGATGAAAGAAATTATATGATAAGGAATCGTCTTGTCTGCAAACTCGTTTGGTATCGAGCAGCTCAGAGGGGTTCTTCCCGATCCTGTTGGAGCTTTTGGTATTGTTCGACGTCAGTTTCCATAGACGTGTTAATTTTGCGGGGATACCAAATTCAGACATAGCGGCATAAAGGCAGCTCCTTTTCATGTTGTCAAAAGCAGCTTTGAAATCTACGAAGAGGTGGTGTGTGTCGATCCTCTTTTCATGGGTCTTTTTTAAGATTTGGTTCATCTATTCAGTTCGGGATTTTCCAGACCTAAAGCCACACTGATAAGGAGGTCCAATCAGTCTGTTGACGGTGGACTTTAATCTGCCACACAACACGTTCGCTGGAACCTTATATGCGATGTTGAGGTAGTTGGTGCAGATTGTGGAATCTCCCATGTTTTTGGATTGTGCAGAGCACATTTAATTCGACCTTATTCTACAAAGAAGCTGAAGTATGCTCCTCATCAGTTCTCGGCCGGCAATCCATCGGTCCCCGCCGCTTTGTTGTTCTTCGGTCGGGTAATTGCTATTCGAACTCCTTCATGGCCGGTCAATGGAATGTCCGCTCCAACGTCATCGAATGGGGAATCGCGTACACCATATTCTGGTGTTATGCTCTAGCAATGTTAAAACATTGTGTGGGCTTAAAGTGGATACATTAATCTTGAGATCGTGGATCGAGCATAATATAGCATCAGGCCGCACATGCGAGCCTTTATTGCATCAGCCATTATGTCGACGGTCCAAAGCTCTGTGAAAACGTTAATGCAATATTTTTATGGAGGAGTAAAGGATGACAGAATATGATATTCGTATGCAGCAGCAGCATTAGATTCTGTAGTGTTGAAACTAGTTGAGCGATAATACTGCAAATTTTCTTGAAAGACGGACATTTTTTTCGTATATTAACGTATAACTAAATATTAATAAATGTTTTTAATAATTTACAATTTTTTAGAATAAATTCATAGACAGAAATGTCGAAGTCATTAAATTTGTTTCAGCTTATTTCAAACCAATGTTTGTATACATAGTTATTAACATCAAATCACTAAGAAAAAAGTTCAGTCTGGCAATACTTTTAATAGTAATAGCAGTATCTAATTTTCACAGGTGAATAACACATTTGCTATTAAAGCATAGAAACCTAACGGTTAACATATCCCGTCGTACGCACTTTGAGACCCTTCAGAGTTCGCCAGTAGGCGTTGCTCACATTTTTCGGTTGCTAAATTATAGATTTTTTTGCACTCACATATAAACATATACACATATGTACATAGATTGTAGTGGGAATATGAAAGAACTGCGAGCATCACTCAGTCACGCCTCTCGTACCTTGCCGCCAACGACATACAGGAAACGAATGTGTTTCCACTTTTTTGTTTTCGTCGCAACGAAATTTCCTGCTGTGCTCCAACGCATTCAAAAACCCACAAACCTACGGTACTTGCACTTTTTTTGCTTCTGTGATTTTTTTTTATTCAAACGTCCGTGTCGAGTTTCAACTTTGCCGCTCAGTTGCGCCTGTCTTGAGTCCTTTTCGCTTCGTTGCTCACTTTTTATTTTCACATTTTTGCATTCCTTTATTTGTGTGCGCCTTCGGCAACAGATTTGTGTTGTGTTATCCTGCTGCGACACTTGCGGACGCCCGCTTCACGAACTGAGTAGGCGTGTTGCTCTTGCGGCATGAGCTGTTTGTCTGCTGCTGTGCGCATGCATGTTGCAAAATTATCTGCTTTCGGAAATACTTAATTAGACACATGAATACTTAAAAGGGGGCACATACATATATATTTGATCGTATGTGCATTCATATGTAAAAATTGCACATATGCAGTTATATATGTGCGTGGATAATATATGGATATACTATGTACATAAGTATAAGTATAACGCCTCCGTCCCTCTCCTCCTTTGTCCGTTGGTTACGCGAGTAATTATTTTATGCCAGTCTTGTGTTATAAAGAACCATATTAGAAGACATGTATTCTCGTGGATCTGGGACTTTGTTCATCATGTCTGTTGATTATACCAGTTTACTATTCTTCTAACAAGTGTTTGTTCGATTCGCCATAATCCAAAGTATGACGATTCAAAAACAGCTAAAGTGGATCTAGGACTCTGTTCATAATGTCAGTTGTTTATACCAGTTTATTATTTTTATACCAATTGTTTGTTCGATGATTCAAAAACAGCTTAATACATAAACAAATTTAGGTATCTAGGATCACATTCTCATTGAAAACCTTCTTTGAAAAACCATAAAATACTTCGAAGCCCCGAACAATTAATATCCAACTTCAAAACAAAAATTCAGAGAGTTTCATTTGGTATAATCCGGTCGAAATAGTTCGTTACCTAGGCTTACTGTTCGAGGTCATAGATGACAAAATCTAATCAAATGGGCTGAAAGACGCCTGAATAATAACACCAATAATTCCTGGATATAAAAGTAATATCAAACCCAAAATTCTGAGACTAAGAAAGTAAGATTAAATAGTTAACGAGCGACATAAAATAAGAGAGAATTGTGGAAGATACTTTATTTAAGGTAATATTATGTAAATTTTTGCGTTTCCACAATTTCCTCGATTAACTGCGGGTTACATTCATACGCATACGTAATACATTGAATCGCGTAATGTATCAATCTTTGGACACTATTCGCGTACTTATATAACAAATACACTTCGTATTGCCGGACGAGTTGCGGCGCATGCGCATTGTATTTTAAATGCTTTAATGACTTCCACCAAACGCCAGCAAATGTGACGGTGTTCATGCGCCTTTAAGTCCCCAGTCGGCTTCTGCTCCATTGACTTCATTCGCGTCGGTTGCGTGTCGTACTCAATTTCGAAGATGATGGCTGAATATTTGCTTTTTATGAGCACATTTCTTGTAGCAAATAATGTTGCTGAACTTTTATTTCTTTCTTTCCTTTCTTTGTCAAGATTTATTATTGTGTTTGTTCGTGCCGGTGGTATTATGGGTAAGTCGCAGGCGCGTGTCCGAGGTTGCGTGTAGGACGGTGCAGAAGCTGGCGAATGTTAAGTTTAATGTTTAACGTTTATGATAAAATAAAAACTTTTGGCGGCATCGACGGAAACACTTGAATACAAGTATCTTCATGGTTTTTTATTGTGCATTGCTCGAACATGTGCATAAGTAATAATTTTTGTGGTCTTCGTATGTGTATGACACCATACAGTTTACACTTGTACTAATATATCGAAGATGGAGAGGAAAGGTTAGAGTTCGAAATATAAAAGAGCTTTTTCAGAGCTCCTAGTAAACGACGTTGAATTTTAGGGACTGTATATGGCTAGGTTAGGCTAGATGGCTGATCAAAAATCGAACATAGACTACTATAAGAAGTCCTTTGTGAGGCCATAGAGAAGAAGAACTCCTGTGTTCGATCTTATAAATTAGCAAAACGCTTAGTAGCCAATACAAATTTGTACCGGCATTTAATTTCCATTACCGCCAGCTCGGTGGGATGTCTGAAGGTATGCGCTAAAACTAAGTGCTTAGGTCTTGACCTCCCAAACGCGGGACAATCAAGGAGGAAGTGTTGATTTGTTTCCATCTCATCTCCTTCCATAAGGCTTCTGCAGATGGCGTCTGGTAAGATTCTCAGCCTTACTGCGTTGCGCCAATAGAGCAATGGCCGGTTAAAAGCTTAGGGAGAGGCTAGTTTTACTGAGGGAAAAGATGCGATTGATCATGTACCAATGGTGGCTCAGCGCTGATCAAGCTTCCGCGAAGTCCAGCTATTTAGGAAAAGAAAAAATCTATCTTCAATTGGAATACTGCCAAAGTTTCATGATATTGCATACAAAATCTTAGGGATCTGGTGGCATCGTATCAAGATCTATTGGAAAAACCCAACAAACTAGATATACATACAGCTATATATATGTCAAACGTAAACGATTTCTTCGATTTCACTACGATGATGAGGTTTGTAGAGCTGCTTTGTAATGGAGCCCACAAGGGTCCAGAAATTGCGGACGTCCGAAAACTTCCTGGCGACGTATGGTAGATGCTGACTTAAGAGACTTTCATAATAATTGGAATAGTTTTTGGCAACTCGCAAAAAAACGGATCGACTTTAGCGCTCTTATTTCAGCACTACCCTCCAACGGAAATTAAGTAAATACTATGTATTCAATGGACAAGTACCGATGACACTAAATTTCATCGTAACGGCAGCAGCACAAAAGATGTCAGAATATATAGTGTGGAAGTTGTGTGAGCTAAAGAAATTGATTTATTAACTAATCGCTCAACCCGCATAGTCACCTGATTTGACATCCAGCCACTATTCCCTTATTCTCATACACGCTGGCATAATATTTCGCTCACGTAAGGAGGTTAAGATGGAAACAGACATTTAATTCGATTCATACTTCAATCCCACGATTTTTCGACGCACATTTACATTTTTTCGCTACATACAAGCAATTTCTTTTAACTTTTTTAATTCTAAGTTTGTCCCACTGTGTGCAAATTTAAACCCGCCAGATGGCGCAATAGCTTCGTTGGTTGTTGTGTCTGCTGATCTTGAGCGATTTGACATGGAAGTGTTAGTTATATACGGAACAAGTTTTTACATATGCTATAGGAGAAATATTCAAAAGGTTTAGCGAATTTGAATTTTATTAACAAATTTGTATTAAGCAATAAATCATTTAAATTGTACATAGTATATCTGAAAAAAATCCTCCTCAAATAAAATAAAATTAAGTCAAAGCTTTTTTCGTCTTTCAACGTTTTTATACGGCTTTATACCCTGCCACGAAGTTTGTAACACCCAGAAGGAAACGTCAAGGCCCGTTTAGAGCAAATGGATATAGAAAATATCAGCGTGACGAGCTGAGTCGATTTTCTGTCTGTCCCACTGTATATACTCGTACAAAACCCTCCACTTTTTGAGATATCGCTCTGAAATTTTGCAGAGGTCTTTTTCATCCCAAGAAACTTGTCATTTTACGAAATTGCCAATATCGGACCACTATAGCATATAGCTACCATACAAACTAAACGATCGGATTCCAGCTAAAGATCTCTTTATACCCTTCTGTGCTATAGGAAAAGCGCCTGTGAATAGTATTTTTGATTCTCTGTCTTCCATGAAGAGTATTACGGCTTCTCGATGACAACCTATCTGAACCCTGCGAACGGGAATTAATAACCGTTACAATAACAACGACAACAGTTTTATGGCTTCAGCGCATTTTGTTTTAATTATAATTTTTCATTTTCTAAAGGCTAAAAAAACTCGTATGATAATAATAAATATTTTGATTTATTTACCAGTCTTTCTGCACTAATTTTGATTTCTTATGAAAGATCATATTTTATAGATAAACAAAAACAATAAAAGACATGTATCACATTTGCAAATACAACGATTTCTTTAAGTCTTCTTTATGTGGCAAAATTGTTCTTCTTTTGCCTTTTTGCTTCTCGATTTAACAAGGTAAATATAATCAAGAAAGAAGTGTTTGATAATTTCTTGTTATCCTCTATTTTTAATGTTTTTGTTGTAAACCCTTTCTTTCTTCTCTTCCTTTTGCTAACAAAAAGTAGACCTTCAAAGTCCTAATTAACGGTTGCCATTAATCAAAATGACGCGAGCATTATCTCACCTTCGTCTTGGCAATATGGTTAGCATAATTATGGGTTAGGCAAACACCATCCTGTCATGTACATGGCTACACATATACACACATGAACATCATGTCCTGCAAAATTGCAGACAACTCAAATAAAGCAAACAAATACTTACAAATACAAGCAAATATTTATCTTTTTAGTTGAGGCGAACACGCTCGAGATTGGCGGCAAGATGGCAACATTTGGCGTTTGCGCAAGACAGTGATTATCCAATAACAACAATCACATGCTTGCCTTATAATTTTGGTAACACGTAACATATGCATATGTTATCTACTAGTGTATATGTACATATATATATGTACATGTATGAATCGAACTGTCTATCAAGATTTGCCAAATTTGGCAAGCAAGCAAACACTTTAATGCTCATCACCTTGGCAACTTTTTCCACTTATTGGCTTTGGAAGATTTCTAAAATAGTGGATAGCATTGTGTAATTATTGTTCCTTGGTTTTTTTTTTTGTTTTTGAGTATAAAGCTATATATATAAGTATATTTGAAAGCTCTTTTGAACCTATGTGGAGAGATTTTAAAACTAAAATTCAGTGGGTTGAGGAACCCAGAACAAACAAATTTTAATTTATAAACAAATGTAATTGAACCAAAGCGAATTCGTCTTCATTAATCATACGCATGAATCCTATGATTTCTTCAGGCGTTCAATGACCGTTTTACTTCGTGTGTTATAGTTTCCCCACCCGAACATAAATAACCGATTTCATGCAATATCATTAACACCCTTTATTTAGAAGATATTATGATAAGAGTAGGAACTCAGGCGAGAGAAACACCTATTAATCTATACCACTTTTTACAATTTATAATTTCTGACAAAGAGAAATGACAATTCTTCATTTGAGCTGACCTCTAAAGACACACCGTAAAGACATGTACTTCTTTGACATTTTACTTGATATATGAGAAGAAACTTGAATAATGTTGAGATTTATACACCGATTGTAAGAATACCCTGGAAAGCGGCAAGTTTTTTTACCACATTGAGAGGCTTGGATCTATTTTATTCTGGGTAGGTTCCGTTTAAATACTTATAAGTCCGTCTGTCGGTGGTTCAGCGGAGCTAACATCACATGTGCGCTGCTATCTTGGGAATCGAAATACAACAGCATTATGCAGATGAAAATTCGGTTCATAGCTGTTTTTCGTTAATGGGTTATAATCAGCTCGAATCTTCAAAAAATCGAATTTTTTTATTTTATTTTCTTAATATAAATATACTTAAGAATACACACAGGAAGTTTTATATCGTTCCGGTGAATATTTTCTAAGTTACACGCAAATTTGAAAAGGCGTTTCAGAATGCTTGGCGTTTTTCTCAAAAACTAACATTACTCGAAAATGACTAAACTGATTGATCTCAAATTTTAACACTAGCTTCTCAAAAATATTTTTTTAATAATTAATCGTAGATTTTTTTTGACGGATAAATATTTTTTTATAAACAATTTAAGGCCGAAATTTTGATCAAAAATTGACAAATTTGTTTGAGAAACCGCCATTTTGTCAAAAATTTAATTTTTCTTTTTCCTTCGTTTTGCTTTCCTAGATTTAACATTACTTTAACGTTGGTTTTATAATTTCAGGGGAACCAATTCAGAGACATAGTGGTCACTGCAAAACGTCTTTTTTGAATGGAGCTCCCGGAGTTTAGTTGTAGTTCCTTTCCAAATAAATATTTTTAGTAATACTAATTCTTAAAATATAGTTAAAAGATACCATAATATGTGTACAAACTTTTGTATCAATAACTTTAAAAGTTTTCTCAGAAAATTTTTTGGAAAATTCGCTTTTTTCGGCCATTTTTTTTATTTAAATGGTTTTAAATGGATTTCTTTTTAGTAGATCTTGCGCTTTTTGTAAGTGAATTGCAAATGGACGAAGGATATTACTTGCAGATATTTTTACCCATAAATTATAACTTATATAGTAAATACAAAAAGTCATTATTTATCGAAATATAAGAAGGAAGGGTACTTTCTGAAGCTTAGTGAGTTTTTTTGGAGATTCTTAAGCATCAATCTCGGAACAAACCTGGTACTATTCCATTATAACCTGTTTTTGTCTATGGTGAATGACGTTGATGTTGAAAAACTCACCATAAGAGAAGCTTGAGAAAATCGATCTTTCCAGTTTTTGGTTTCTACTAGAGAGGCATTATGAATTTACATTCCAAATGTCATTAACATAAGTTCAACAATATGCTGCGTATTTGGAAGAAAACCGACCGAAGCCTTAACATTGGCGCCGTCAGTAGTTTTTTCCTTCACACAAGAACTGATGTTGTTTAAAGGAAGTAATTAAAAAAGACTCGAAGATGGTAAGACCATCTATTCCAAACACAACCTTCTATCCTTTATAAGTAATAAATACCATAAAACGTTTTATATCCAAAACGATTACGGTGATCGCACGATCGTTTTAATTTATATTTTATATAATCAGTAACATTTTATGTACATATATGTATGTATATCAAGATTTACAAAGTCATACAGCATCATAATGTGAGATGAGACATTAGACCCTGTATTTAAAATGCCGGTTCTGTTCGAGTAAAATTTTACTAATGCAATAGATTATATAAATAACGGCCTTTGATTCGCTACTTCTCTGCTCGCTTTGTTGAAACTTTAATCTTTTATCAAACACGAATCTATTTTATTTTAGATTTATACCAGTTATTTGTTCGGTTCGTCATTCGTTAAGGTTTAGCGAAAAGATTACACCTGATGTTTTTAGCATTGTTTAACTTGACAAATCATATTGGGCAAAACCAGCACCTAAAATACCAGGCCCATGAAATCTCTCCATTATACATACATTATATTAAAATTTATACACTAAAACGAGTTAATTTTTTTTGTTTTTAAAAATTTTTCCAAGGTACCTATTGTAAATTTCTATTATCACATTCAAGACACTTAGTTGGCGAAAATTTAGGATAGCTCAGCTACTTATTCCTCGTGGACCTCTTTCATACATTTTTAGATCTATTTTAAATGTTTGTAGATCATGAATTTGGTTCAGCTTCCTCAAACCTGCTTAGCTCCTTAGCTCCTTAGTTCCTATTCACTATAGCTAACAATTAAGTCACAGCGCATTTACAAAGCGTACTACGTTAATTCGACATTAGTAGCATCCACTCCTCGATAGAATGACGATGCAATATCGTGTCCAACATTCTCCTATAAACTAGTCAAACATATCCTTTAAGGTTTTCGGCGTATACACATTGACGACAGAATCCCAACCACAGTCCGCGAGCTGATGTGGCACGCCAGCATTCCAATCCAAACCGCAAACGAATTCCGTGTGGTTTACATTCACTTCCATAGCATCCAAAGATTGATTGAAATCCCAAATTCTGTAAAATGAAAATAGTTTGCGTGAG
>JAPZAG010000309.1:0-42963 GCA_027475135.1 Bactrocera correcta | reverse complement strand
GGTCTACGAAAAGGGGCTTAGGTGTCAAAAAATCATTTTTTTTTATTTTTATTTTTTTTTTTCAATTTTTTTTTTTATTTTTATTTTTTCAATTCTTTTTTTTTTTTATTTATTTCTTTATTTTTTTTTTTTTTTGTTTGACACCTAAGTCCACTTTTCGTATACCAGGTCACATATATAGAAAATGGTGCTTAGAACTTAATTTATTAAAAACAACCTTATTAAAAAAGAAAACATTGAACATTAAATAAAAAAATACATAACTGGTGCTTGACAGTCAAAACAGTAATATTTTTAAAGCAGCATAAAATTAAAATAAATAATTTAAATGTAAAACAGAATTTGATATTTATTTTTTTTTATTAGAAAAATATCAATTATTTGTTTCAAATTATTTTTTGCGTTTTTCAATTGTATATTAAAAATAAAATCTGTCAAATATAAAAAACTGTATTAAAAAATTTAAATTCCTAAAACAAATTGCTTAAAATTGCTAAAAAGACCGAGAAATTATTTTAAGTAAAATACTTTAAATGTACAACACAATTTGGTTATATTAATTTTTTTAATTATAAAAAATTCCAACTAATTATTTAAAATTACTCAAAAAGGCAAATAACTTAATTTTTTGATTTTTTTTTATTCAAGTGGATGTTAAATATAAAAAATGGTATAATATAAAAAATTTTATTTAAAAAAAAATTTAAATGTCCAAAATAATTCTTTCAAATTCAATATGTTTTTCAAGTGGATATTAAAAGTAAATAATAGTCAAAAAAAAAAAATTTATAATATACAAAATTTAAATTTCTAAAACATTGTAAAAAATATCTGATTTATATACATAGATTGTACTTAATTTACATATATATTTTGTAGATTTCAATGCTATAACGACTGCAAACGTAAACTATTTTTTAAACTGCTTTTAATTTCATATATAATTTTTTTTATTTAATTTTAAACTAAAACGAACAATTTGTTATATAATTTAAAACAATTTAAATTTAATTTAAACTTGTATATTATATTTCTAATTAAATTGTTATAAGTAAAATATTATATTTTATTATGCAATATAACTACATAACCTTAAAGTAATAAAAGTGATGCGAAACTATTTAGATACATTGTATGTATGTAAAATGCAATAAGATAAGCATAAAAAACATTTTGTTAATAAAAATAGTTGAGTATTTTTTACAAAATGAAAAATTGTTTGATTTTTTCTTTAATAAAAAATATAGCAAAAATAAAAACAATAGCCGCGAACATACTATATATTGTTAACATATTTATACATACATATGTATATTTTATAAAAACATTCAAAAAAATTATTAAAAAAATATATGTGTATGCATACATATTTTAAGTAATAAAACATTCTGAAAGTCTTCAACTCTTTCTCGTAACCATGAAAAATTAAGAATTTAATAATTAAATAAACGTTATGAAAGTCATAAAAATCGCATGCGATAAAAAATTGCTGTGACAATGCCAAGAAAATAAAGAAAAAATTATTACGGAAACCTGTAGTTACAGTCGCATTAACAGTGAAAAATTAGTGTTGATTTATTAATTCAATAGCCCAAAAACCGCATTCGATGAAAATTTCATTTTACATTGCTAAAAAGGTATTAAAAAAATCTATATATGTTTTCTATAACAATGCAAAATTATACATTATTAAAATGAACAATATAACTATCAATCGCATTCGATAAAAAAAAAATCCTGTTACAAATGCCAAAAAATAATATTCACAACTTTTCAAAATCAATATAGTCAAATAAAATCGCATGCGATAACAAAATTTAAATGACATCAATAATACATCGGGATTCCCTGTCTATTACGCACCTACACACATATTTAAGTATGTATATGTGTATTTTCCCATCAAAACAAATTATCGCGTTCATGTGACCTCAAAGAAATTACGCGGTGTGTGTGACCTTAAACTAAAAAGTGTTCACATAACAAGTGACGCCTTACATGTATATCTACGGATCAAAGCAGCGACACAACTAATTAACAGTTACTAACAGTAGTACAATAAAACGCATAAAATAAAACTAATATTTAACAAAACAGCGACAATATAAACAAATTTTAGTTTGTCAAAGCGTTTAGTGGTATGCGATGCGCTAATTGCATTGTTTTTAAACTCTATCTAATGGGACTAGTCGCTGGCCTACTGTAAGTGCTACAGCGAATAGGTACATACAACGTTTTAAGTTAATAAATATGTATGTACGTTCGCTGCTATTTCAAAATATCGTCACCAAGTTCGCGCCAACAATGTTTAATAATTTTCAGAAACTATGACGAGAACAAACGTTTCAACATGTAGGCAGAAGAAAAATATTTTGTACTCTTCAGAGTTGCGTTACACTTCGTTCACAGTTGATGCAATGTTGCATAAATGAATACATAAAGTTTTAAAAATATTTGTAGATATGGTATATTTGTATACATTTATATACATATGTATATTTTTAAATTAAAAATAAATAAAATGTCAGTTAAATTGTGTATTCTGCTATTTCGCTGATACCTTCCTTTATGAAACATGTTGGCAGCACTATATTAACATATGCTAATTTGAAAACAGCTGTCAAATCAGAATTGTTTACATTTTATTTCTCATTGTGTACATTATTTTGTTTCTTTTATTATGGATAGTTCTGAGGAAAAGGTAATTTTCCATTAAATTCCATTTAGATATTTACAAATGAAATGCTTATTTTCAATTTAAGTTCTCTTGGACGCAACAGTTGACAATGAAACTCATACAAGAAGTCGAGCGTCGTCCATGCATTTGGAGCCGTGCAGATGGTGATTATACAAATAAAACAATGAAAGCAATAGCATTTGATGAAATCGGTGAAATACTAAATGTGCCAAGCGCCAACGTACGTGAAAAATTCCGAAATTTACGCATAAATTTCATGCAAGTGCATAAAAAGAAATTATCTGCCGGTAGCAGAGCAAACTATGTACCAAAGTGGGAGTTTTACAATGCATTACTTTATATGGCGGATACGTGCGCAGCTTCTTCCATATCTTCTGCTTCGTCAACAACATCAAAATCAGCAAAACGACGGAAATTGCGCGATTACAAAACAGACACAGAAGATACACCTATAACTACAGATCCGCTGTCTGACGATGGCAATAGTTCACAGACACAATTTAGCCACGACAAAGAGTCACGTTCAAAATTTGTCGAATATGTAACGCCCTTCAAGAGGGCAACAGAAAATTTAAGTGAAACGGAAATGCCTGCTAAAAGAAGCACAGAAAAATTTGGCGAATGTATAGAAACGCCAAGATCATCGCATGCAAAATTCGGCGAATATATAGCGTTTAGTCTTGATAATCTCGATGACCTGCAATTAGTTAAGAAAACAAAAGCCAAAATACAGCTCATCATATCCGAAGCGATAAGAGAACGTGCCATGGCCGAATTGGCGCAGTGCGACTCTAGTGCGGAGTTTTAAAACTTTAAAACATTTCTCATTGACATATCCACACTCCATTATATTTAAAATTCGAGTTGATTAGTTTATATTTATTGGAACACGGGCAGTACAATGGTTTTATATAGTATTTGAGCCGCTTATTGTAACTTATCAAAAATAAGAGCTCATATATACTGAGTTTTGGGACATTCCAAGAAATGATATTGCAGATGAGATTGCCAAGAATGCCATCTGCCTGGTTATCGAACCAATACAGGAAATTTGAGAGTCGTTAAAAACGATACAGAATGAAATTTCCGAAAGGGTTGACAGATAGATCATGTGTAATATAGAATGTCCTAAGGTCATGCAAAATGACCAAAATCATGTAAAAGGGCATGGAAGGAAAACACGTATGCTTTTTACTTACACAGTCTCGAAAAGACTGCAGTACAGTTGTTGGTCTAGCCACAGGCCACAACTTGTTGGCATCACATGCGAATCTTATGGGACACGCATGACACTAACCACCTCTTTGCATGTCCAGCTAACCCAAAACATCTGAAAGCCCTCTCTCTACGATCCACATTCGTAGTTTAAGGGACTAGTTGCAGTATCAAAATCGATACTAAGCCTATTTTAAACTTCGCAAAAGCGTTGACGTACTGTATGACGAAAACTTCAGCTTGTATTAAGCTGAATCTCCATCTCATTGGAAAAATCCAATGTATATATGGACATACATATGTATGTATGTAGTGACAGACATCTGGTATAACCTAATTTTATTGAAATTCTTACAAAATTTCATTCGGAATGACTGTTCATTATAAGAAGTACATCGATTTAAAAAAGACGATAAAATTAAAATTTTTTCATGTTAAAATAACAATACTTGAATTTAAGCTATTAGATTATTTTAAGGTTCTTTAAGATGTATAACTAAGTATTTTATAAAACGAAATTAATATTATGTAAGTACATCTGTTATTGCTGTCACAAATTAAATATACATACATATATATTTAAACACTTTGCATATAATGTTGTTGTTATTATTGTAGCAACGTAAAATAATGTAAAATATAAATAAGGTTTCAATTAGCTAAGGACATTTTTTTAACAAAATTTTTTTAATTAATTTCTTTTATTACATTTTTTTAAATAAATTTTTTTGTTGTTTTTGTGTTATTTTTTAATTAATTTTTTTAATTAATTTTTTAATTATTGCTAAATTCATTTTTAGTTTTGTTTTAAATCTTTTTGTTTTCGTAATCTTTTTTAATTTTGAAATGTTTTTTTATTTTTATTTTTATTTTTTTATGTTTTTTATTTTTATTATTTTTTTTTAGGTTTTTATTTAAATTTTGTTTTTATTAATTTTTTTATTATTTTTGTTTATTAATTATTATTTTTTATTTTTTTTTATTAATTTTTCAAAATTAATTTAATTTTTTTTAATCTTTTTTTTTCCTATTTTTTTTTTAATTTTTAAATGTGTTTTTTATTTAGTTTTTTTTATTAATTTTTTTTTATTATTTATTTATTTTTTTTTATTTATTTATTTTTTTAATTTTTTGTATTAACTATTTTTTTTAAATTTTTTTATTAATTTTTTTTTTAATTTTTTTTATTAATTTTTTAATTTTTCAAAATTATTTTAATTTTTTTAAATCTTTTTTTTTCTATTTTTGTTATTTTTTATTTTTATTAATTTTTTTTAGGTTTTTTGTTTTTATTATTTTTTTAGAGCTTTTATTTAAAATTTTTTTTTTTAATTTGTTTTTATTATTTTTTTTTTATTAATTTTTTTTGTTATTTTATTTTTATTATTAACTGTTTTTTATTAATTATTTTTTTTTTTAATTTTTTTTTTTAAATCGTTTTTTTATTAATTTTTTAATTTTTCAAAATTATTTTAATTTTTTTTTTAAATTCTTTTTTCCTATTTTTGTTATTTTTTATTTTTTTTTATTTTTATTAATTTTTTTTAAGTTTTTTATTTTTATTATTTTTATTTATTTTTATTATTTATTTTTTTTTTTAATTTTTTTTATTAATTAGTTTTTTAAATTTTTTTTATTAATTATTTTTTTTTTTTTATTTTTTTATTAATTATTTTTTTATTTTATTTTTTTATTAATTATTTTTTTTTTTAATTTTTGTTTTTTTATTAACTTTTTAATTTTTCAAAATTATTTTTAATTTTTTTTTAATTCAATGCTAATTCTGTTCAGGTTAAAAGTACGTGAATTTGACTACACATGAAATGTATGTATGTATAGTTGTGTCGCTGCATTCAAAATGTGACATATTCTCACCTAAACTTTGCCATTTTATTTTCCCATACAATATTTGTTTATTTACCAATTTTAATGTACTATTTTTTGTCAAAGTAGTTCAAAGCTCTCGGCTGCCTTCAAAATTACCACAGAATTTTTCAGTTCGTATACTTTTTACACATGCTAATTTGAGTTGTAACTTTTTTTAGTTGTTGTTTTCGTTTTTAAACACATTTTATATTTATTGTTGCTGTTGTTGTTTTGTTTTCACTTGTAATTTGTATGTAGTTACTTAAACGTAGCCTCGAGCTCAGCTGCCGTAGTCTAAGGTTGTGGTAATTTGAAAACAATTACTTTATTTCATGCGGCAGAGACAATAAAAATGTAAATATGTATATGTATGTGTATGCGGCATGTATGCGTATAAAAGCAACAACAATAAATAACTACTGTAAATAACATTTATAATGTGGCAAATGTGTTAATTTCACAGTCATTTGTGTTGTTTTCGTTTTCTGAGTGTTGTTTTTGGCTACAACAAATACTTAATTTACAGCATTCGGGTAAGTAAAATGTTAAACGCACAAAATTGCATGTGATTTTGGGAATTGTGCGCACACAACAAAGTGATGTCACTAATATCGGAATATAGTACAAAAAAATCTGCTTAAGCTGTGTTTGAGCTGTTTTGAATAGAAATTGGTTCGAACGAAAATGCTGAGATTTATGTAACGAAACGGACCTGAATTTATTTATTTTTTTTCTCCGACTTTGGGATTAAAGAACAAAATTTTCAGTTTCAAACATCTTGGTTTGAAATAGATGTTAGAAAATATTTTTTAATTTAAAAATTGAAGTTAGAAACAAAAAAAGATTTTTCAAATTAAAAGCTGAAATGAAAAGGGATAAAAAAGGTAAAATTTATAAATGTACAATATGTTATTCCAAACTCAAACACTGTAATTAAAAACATATAAGTATAAATAGGAAAAAAAGAGTTAAATTATGTTGATATTTTATTAAAAATAAGAAATAGACATTCTTTTCAAAAGTACGCAAACGCTAAGAAATGTAAATTTCAAAAAAAAATTTTATTTTATAACTTATTAATTGTTTTAATTAATTTATATTTTTACATTATTTTTTTTTTAATTTTTTTTGATAGTTTTAACTTTTTTTAAATTAATTTTGTTCAGTAATATTTTTATTTAATTAGTTGTTTTTTAATTAATTTTTTTTTTTAATTTTTTTTTAATTATTATTTTTTTTAATTAACATTTTAAATTTTCTTAAATACTTTTTTTTCTTTTTTCAATTATTTTCTTATTTTTTTTTGTTTTAATTTATTTTGTTCATATTTTTTTATTTATTACAATTTTGTTTAAATATGTATTATTTTTATTTAATTAGTTGTTTTTTAAATAATTTTTTTTTTTATTTTTTTTTAATTTTTTTAATTATTATTTTTTTTAATTAATATTTTAAATTTTCTTAAATACTTTTTTTTCTTTTTTCAATTATTTTCTTATTTTTTTTGTTTTAATTTATTTTGTTCAAATTTTTTTATTTATTACAATTTTGTTTAAATATGTTTTATTTTTATTTAATTAGTTGTTTTTTAATTAATTTTTTTTTTTAATTTTTTTTTTTTAATTTTTTTAATTAATATTTTTTTTTAATTAATATTTAAAATTTTTTCAAATAATTTTTTTTATTTTTTAAATTATTTTCTTTTTTTTTTTTGTTTTAATTTATTTTGTTCATATTTTTTTATTTATTATAATTTTGTTTAAATATGTTTAGGCCGTAAGGGGTTTGAAATGCCTTTGTACCATTTAGAGGTCGTTATCGTCAACCTACGCTTTCGCATTACTTCAGGGCAAGGTTTCTTCGAAGATGGATTGTAAGTCTGTTTCTACTCTTCCTTCGTAAGCTACCTATTATTCACTAAAATAAAGTAAAAAAACTAAAACAAATTTAATAAGTAATAATTAATAAATAAAAACTTATTAAAATAATTAATAATAAATAAAAAGGTTAGTTGAAAAAAAAATATAAAAAAAAATTATTGAAAACAATTTTTAGAAAAAAACTTTATGGAAAAAATGTAATAAGAAAAACATTATTAAAAAAAATTTAATAAAAAGATAAAATTAAAAAAAAAAATATGCGAAAAAATTTACTATTTCTTCGATCAATAAGAAAACTTTTCTGGAAAAAATTACAAAAAAGCATTGAAAAGCGTTTTGCGAAAAAAAATTTATATATTATGAGCAAATTTAATAAAAACATAAAAATAAACTTAGCAAACATTTTTCATAAGAAATTTTAAGAAATAATTGTTAATAAAAAATTTTAATAAATAAAAGTTTTAGTAAAATAAATGACAATAAATTACATTTTTTATTAAAAAAAAATAGAAAATATAAATAATTATTAAAAAAATTTAAAAAAAAATTAAATTACCAAAAAAATTGAAAAATATATATTCTTTATTGTTTTGTTTAATATGAACAATTCTCTGGAAAAAATTATGGTGAAATGTTTTGTGAAAAAATTTAATAAAAAAATTTAAAAAACCTAAAATAGGTTAATAAAAGTTTTTCATAAAAACATTGTAATAAAATTGAAAAAAAAAAAAAACAAAAACTAAAAAAAAAAATGTTAATAAATAAAGATTTTAATAAAATAAGTAATAATAAATACAAATTTTTATTAAACAAAAAAAAATGTTTCTTATGTTTATGCGATTAACTAGTGACAGTCAACAATTCAGTTTATTTTTTGTAGCTAATTATATATGTATATACACATACATGCGTATATATGTATGTATGTATATTTCATTTATTCATTTTATATATTATTGAGAAAACTGACACCAATACAATTGCATATAAATGAATAAAAGCTTAATTTTAAGCACTTAACTAAGTCAGCTTGCTAATTACAAACCCCACTTATGACTCAGTGGGCGTAAAATGTTACAAATTATTATTTACACACAGACATAGCTACACACATATGTACATATAGTATATATGTACATAAGTATATATACTTTTATTCTACCCAAATCAACCAATTTCTTCATTACTAGCCACTTAATAAATTTTGTTTATATTTATTAAATTTAAAATATTATCTACGCTTGGCAATGCTGATAATTTGTAAAAAGCTGGCGAAAAAAAAAATTAATTGCGAAAAATATGTTCGGCAAAATATTAGTGAATGTCAAAAGTCATTCCGTTTCGCACACTCAAAAAATTGTATATAATCATAATTAACAAGTCAAGCACACGCACAACATGTGGCATGTGTGGCAAGTTCAAAAAAATATTAAATTATTTTAGCATATTTATTTATCATAATTTCAATTCCTCCTACACATAGTTGGCGTGGCGAAGTGCCTTCGGGGGGATATTCTAGTTTAGAAGCATGAATTTCAGGTAATTTTTAAAGTGTCGTAAAAAAAAGGTAATTAATATTTTTACCATCCATTTTTTTTATTAGTTATTTATTAACAGAAAAAAAACTAAAAAAAGTAAAAAATTTCAAAATTATGAGCTGACGAAGTGGGGGTCTCTAAAAAATTACCACGTGACAATACCTATGATTTCAACCCTCCTAGTTATCTGAAACCAAAAAGAAAAAAAAAATATTTATCTAGAATAATGTCGCAATGGCCGGAACTACGGAAAAGTGGGAAAAAAATTTTGCACAAAATGGCGACTGCCTGAAAAAAAAGTTTTTGTGGATCACTTTTTCGAATTTTTTAAAAATAATAAAAATAAAAATTTGGGGTGGGGCTAGTTCCAACCATAGACAAGCCTATAAAAAAGACTCTATAAAAATTTCAAGTAAATCGGTCCAGTAGAATTTGAGAAATCGTGGGTATCTTTCCGAAAAAGTCAGTTTTGAGAAAAACGCGTTTAAATTTTCGCGTTGCGGCCAGTTTGGATGCCGGGTCAGAAAAATATCTACAAAAATAATTTGAATTTTGAAAAATCCTCTTGTACACATATACTTGAATAGTTAAGCTTTAAAAAAAAAAAAAAAAAAATTTCGATTTTTTTTTTTAATTTCTAGACTAGAATACCCCCTTATGTGCCAAGCGGTAATTTGGATAAATGATTCTACTTAATTTTTTTCTATTTTTTCAATTTTTATTTAATTTTTTTTAGTAGAATCTTTAAGCAAATTAGTGTTTGTGTGTTAGTTGTGTATTCTGAATGTAAGTAGGTAATTTAGTGGGTGTTAACATCTGGCCAATGACAGCAAGCTGTAGGTGAAGAAGCTATTTATGAATGCCTAAGTAAATATATCATATGTACAAGTATATCAAGCACTTTACTCCTATAATTTTCTCAAGTCAATGCCATTCTAAAAAATTACATAATTGTTTAATGTTTGTCACTAAATATGAAGGAAATTGTATACACAGCCAAAACACTTAAATGCTTCTTGTTTAGACCTCTAACTTTAATTATAGATGTTTGATAGTAAATAGTGACCTTAGTGGGAATATTAGAATCTAAATCACATAGCAACTATTTAACTATCTAACCCGAAAGACATGCGATTCCAATTCTAACATATGAACGACTATAGTCACCATACTAAAAATTCAAGTGAACCATTAAACATTAAGTTTCCGGTTTGGAAAATATATTTTTATTACTATCGGCAAAAGAAGTTGCCTTCGAAACAGGCAATCAACATCGTGCACTAGTTAAAGGCCTCGGACAGGAGGATCTCGTGATGCTCTGTGCAGATTTCTTTTTGGTGTCACAATCAGCACACCAGCCAATACAAATAGTAGCATTCCGCAAATTATTCTACAAAGAAGTTTCATTAAATTTTATCTGCGAAATCAAATTTCTGGTGCCGAAACGTTCAGAAGGTTGGAAAATACCTTCGGTAATAGTTGTTTGTCATGAGTAAGTGATATTGATTGGTATATATTATTCAAAGAAGGACGAAAACTTGTTAAGCATGAATCAGGACGGCCATCAACATCAACTGAAGATCAACACATCAATAAGCTAAAGAATTTGGTGCTTGAGAATCGACGATTACCATTTGAAAGATTATTAAGAAAACTGATCGTGCTAGGTTCCAAAATCACTAAATTTTTTTCGAAAAACTGCGTCACGTTAAAGCCTGTGGAACAATGCTTTCCGTTTACCAGGATGTCATGAAACGCATTATTACAGTGATGAGTTTTGGCACTATGAATACGACTCAGAAACAGACGATATGGTGGCGAAGGTGAGCTGAAGCCGAAAAACCGCGTCTAAGCTTTCAAAAATCAAGGTTATGTTGACAGTTTCTTTTTGATTATCGAAGTGTGGAGCTCTCCTTTCGTTTCCGTTTTGAGTCTCACTTGAGACATAACTCTCCCACACTCTTAACAAGACAAATGCTTCTGCGAATTGAATTGGGTAGATTATAGAATGTATACAATGGGTAACTGCTCTACTATACTAAGGTCCTACTTTTCCGTAAGGATCTATTGGTATAAAACAAGCATCCAAACTTTTCAAGCAAAGAATCTCTGCAAAATTAGTACGTCGTTTTCTGATGTTATTTAAGGAAAGGCTTCGTTTTTTTTTTTTTTAATTTTATATGAAGCTTTTCTTTGAAGAAGCATTTAGTTTAATAAATACAAAAATTGTACATTGTAGAACTCAATGTGTTTTAATAATGGTAAAACTTTGAACTGAAATTCGTAAAAAGGACACCTCAAATACCCCCAGAGACCTCTTAATACATCTTCTTCTTTATAGAACGGGCACATCAATTACAAATTTTTTCTTCAGATTAGTTGACTAGTGTAATTGGCGATTCATTGTGAAAAATTTTGGATATTCAGCCCAGAAACCTTGGCACATCGGAACATTCACGTCAAGCTAAATACAGGAAAGCATATAAGGTTTAATCTTTAATCCATTGTCCTACTACTGCTGAAGCAAAAAAAAAAAAAAAATATGTACATACTATAATCAACCACTATTAAAACAAAATTATAATTTTTTAATCAATCGTAAAGAGCTTTATTTACAACAATGGTGTCTTTGGTGACCCCCACTGAAATTTTTCCCCCAAACATTTTCGTAGAATATTTGAATCCTTAAATGTCCTTTTTTAAAGGATATTTTTTTTATTTTTTTGAAAAAAGGGTCAAATTGATCCATAAAGAAACCAGTTAGAGGGTTAAGATCTTCCACAAAAATAATCCTCATACAATTCCACAATACAACTCTGACCATAAGAATTCTCTCAGACATTAACTTACAACATTTTTTTCAAAAAAATTTAAAACTTTGACCCACTGTAAAAAAAAACTCAGACGTGCTGGACCATAAGTTTGTTCTACAAAAATGATCTAGTCAACATACCCTTTCAGAATTATAGGGTCGCTATTCTGTTCCAAAAATGCTGTTGGACAGTGTTATTATTCCAAAAGAACGCAAAATTTAGATTTTTGAAAAAATTGCGCCTTCAAAAAAGTGGCTTAAGAAGTCGAAGTTGTTATCGAAAATCTTCTGCTTTCGTTCACTGCTTGACAATTGTATCTAGGAAAGAGATTTCGATCCTGCCGTTTCGGAGAAAATTGTCTGATCTGATGTCAGCGTTTCGAGAAAAGCTTGTTTAAGGTTTTGAAAACAAATTACATAAGTTCGAAACTTTTTTCCAGATCAACTTAAAATGTTCGTAGAATATTTCGTAATATATATGTACATATATGTATAAAAATGTATTCGTACAAATAATTTTATTTTTATTTTTATTTTTTTTTTTATTTTTTATTTTTATTTTTTTTTTATTTCTTTTATTTTTTTTAAGTGGATATCTTCAGTAAAAAGCAGCGGTTGTCTCGCAAAATTTTCAAAGAGTTGACGCTTGTGTCGAACGTTCAAGTTCAGCTTCTCAAACATACGTAATGTTAATAAGTGCTGTTAGCGAAGCTTTTAAGCATAATGTTAACAGCTTAAAGCTCGGCGTCTATGTTGTTGACAACAAACAATACAACAACAAAATGAATTGAGTATTTCAAGCCACTTAACACACAACATTGGCCCAAGAGCGCACTAAAGAATACTCTAAGTTGCCAAATAAGACGTACAACAAACAAGAACGGCTTTATAGGGTCTGCGAGTATGCATAACGAGGCGCAATTTATTAACTTTTGATTTAGACGTCATTCGTGGGAACAGCAACAGCAGCAACAATAACAACAGTCGCTTTAAGCCACAATCGCGCCGCGTACTAGCAGCAACAGCGCTGAGCACCTGAGCACCTGCGCAACCGCAGCCACTGTCTCTTACCGCATAATTCCCTTTCAGCTATTTTAAAGCTTGTCTTTTTTTTGGCGACATCGCAGCTTCAGCCTCAGCTTTTGCTACAAACAACGAACGCCTTTGTTGGCGTAGCTCATAAAAAACCGTGTTACCAAAGTGTTCCCAATAGCAGTTTCGATAAAGTCTTCGCGCTGAGCGGTTCGTACGCGTTTGTTCTCTCGTTCGTTGTCTTCAAGTCTGTTGTGTTGGGTTTCCTGCTCCGGCATGCGGTCAACAGTCATAGATCTCTAGTCTATTTGTGTTTGGTGCAAAAATTCGAAAATTTCGTAAATTCAGAAAAAGTACGCGATATATACAAAAACAAAGTTGTTGTTTTTTTCCCTGTATGTAAATACAGAAAAATAAGCGCTTCGAAAGATACGAAAACGCTTAGATAAAGGAAGAAACGAGTTGTGCGCGTATGCAAACGAAAAAAATATATATTTTGTAATTTTCAACTTTGCGTTTTCGGCATTTTTTTTGCTTATTGCTGCTGTTTGTGTTTATTGTGGGCCCACGATTTGTTGATTTAAGCTTTTTTCTTTCGATTTTTTTTTTTCGTACGCTTTGATTGGGCAAACAATTTTCGGCTTTATTTGGTCTTAACTCGCAAGCTTATATGAGTGTTTCCGTGCGTTGCGGCTACAAATTGCGGTCAAAGTTGATATTTGCAACAAAGTTAACTATATAGCTACAAAAAAAAGTGTAACTTGCGAGTATAACAATTGAATTAGAAGTGTAAAAGGCAGCGAGCTGAAACGATCTTGTATCGAACGTGTGAAGTTTTCGAACAAAGCGCAGGGAAAGATCGTTATTGGCAACAAAAAAGTAGCAGCGCTGAACGCAGGAAAAAAAGGTAAGTAAGCTTTGGTTCTTAAATTATGTATTCACTTAATAATATTTTTTTATTTTTCGGAAATAAAAAAAGTTTTAATTAGAACTTCAATTCCGCGAAAAATTAAATTTTTAAATTTTTTATAAAAAAAATTTGTATGTTTTTTAAATTTTTCTTTGTAGTTTTTTTGGAAAATAAATTTTAAAATTTCGAAAAATCCTCGTATAACTTACAAATAATTGTGGAAATTTTCTATTTATCAGAAATCTTGATATTATTTGAAAATAGAAAATCCTTCATCGAAATTTTGTTATTATCTGGAAATACAATTATATACTGCTTCATTCAGAAGTCTTCAATTCCGTCGAAAAAATTAACTGAGATTTTCTTTATACCAAAAAATCGTATGATTCGAAATTTTCCTAAAAGATGTTAATGCTTTTGGAAATAATTCGATTTTCTATTATCAGAAATCTTGATATTATTTGAAAATAGAGAATCCTTCATCCGAAATTTTGTTATTATCTGGAAATACAATTATATACTGCTTCATTCAGAAGTCTTCAATTCCTCGAAAAAATGAACTGAGATTTTCTTTATACCAAAAAAATCGTATGATTCGAAATTTTCCTAAAAGATGTGTACGCTTTTGGAAATAATTCGGCATTTTTTGTGAATTGGCGATCTACCAAAAATAGACAAGTTATCATTTCGTGACCGTTTAGCAAAAATGTGATGATAGTCATTGAATTGTAGTATTTTCCAGCTATATTGGAATACGTATAAAATCCGAGGATTGTTTAGTCCTTAAAACCAATGAATGCTGGAATTTTGTACCTTGAACGGCTCGAGCTATAGTTGTCAAATTCCGTTCTTTACATTTTATTCTTATGAAAAAAGTTTCTAGTTCGCTTCTAGCCAATTCCTCATTGCCCACAATACATAAAAGCTTTTTAAAACGATCGGCTATTCGTAAATTCAGATTTAATTAAGGTCAAGTACTGCTCCGATACCAATGTGATGTATGTAGTATAATTACAAAAATGTTCTTAAAACTATCAGGTATATGTAACCAAAAAATTTCCAGCATTATATATGGTTAATGACTGTTAACTAAGCACTATGTGGGAAATATTTAATACAACCTATTAGTTTGAGATACTTGCTTTTTTATTGTTTTTAACAAGCTCTATTTTTCAAATTTCGGTGAAGTAAAGTTAATTTGGGTTTTTCTTACGAAAAAAGCAAAAAAGTTGGATTCAAGCGGATTCCATTTATGTAGATTAAAACCAATTTTTTTTCAAAATTGTCAGTCATTAGTAACCGGAATGAAGCCAGATTTAAAAAAAAAAAGTTGTTTGCTCCGAGTTGATTTCATATACCCCACTATATATGCGTTCTAAAAACTTTTGGGTATTCGTAACCAAAATGGTTCCAGATTTATAGCCGGTCAAGGACTGTGAACTAGATGGAGAATATATCATCCAGTTTTTAAGTTTGCGTTATTATATTTTTTATTGTTTTCGCTTATTTATTTAAAATATAATATATTTATGCATTCAGCTAAGCGAACATTCTTTCCATACTGTCCTCTGAGATCCGTGAACAAAATATTACAAGATAACTTTTTATTCAATGGCTCAAGAATTATGTCGCTTAACATAGAGTTACTTTCACAGAACTTGCATTTAAATCAGAGAGATGAAGTTGTGAGTTTCATGGTGGAGATATACTTATTCTCGCTATAATAATCCGTCTATAAGTTTGGTATACTTGCTCGTCAAATGTTTTCGGTTACCCATTTGAAATATCAAATTTTACTGAAATTTCTCGAGCTGTTCAAGTTTCAGTTTTCGAACAGAGCAACTAGTTCGCTTGGAGCTAATTCCTTATTGAACGCAATACAAAAAAGGTTCTTAAAATTATCGCTTATTCGTAGCGGTAATGAAGACATATTTATATCTAGTCAATACATAAAAGTTCTTGAGACTATCGGTTATATCACGTAAAGTATTGTGAACTCAAAGCTAGTTGGAGAATATGTATTTCATCCAGCTTTTAAATTGTAGCAAGTTTATTGTTATTTAAAATATTAAGCTTTACTGAAACGCTTGAGCAGTTCGAGCTCGTCTTTTTTTAAAATTTCGGGGAAAAAGATTAATTTCAATTTCCATTCCTATTTTTATATATTAAGGGCTGTTAACCCATTTTGGAAACATTTTATTCAGTCCATAATTATAATATATTATATTGCCAAATATATTCGTCAACCGCAGGACGAATATATTTGGCAATAGTGGTTTGAAAATGTGTTGCGAAATCATAAATCCAATAGTTGAGCGATAAAGAAAAATAATAATCGAACGGTGCAATAACAGAGTGGGGTAGGACTACTCGTTTAAACGTTTCCAGATATGTTTTAACAGATTTGGTAGTTAGAAAATAATTGAGATGGGACCTATGGTTTATTGTGCCCTCTCCTTACTCACATATGGTCACAAAGCTCCAGCACTCTGAATAATTCCAAGAGCTTTCTAAGCGCAATGAAGGTGATGTGATCTCTCTCCCCGTTGAGCCTGCTTCAAAAAATTTGCTAAGCAATCAAGAATCAAGTGTTTTGGAGTTTCCTGTTCCATGTCGTAAAACCGGCAGGTTGTGCCCATGTTGAACAAGTGTTTCTTGAGCCTGCAGTGCTCTTGCTAGGTTGTAAACTCGTAGTAGTAACTTGGCGCAGAGCACTCCTGTTGCCTATTGCCTGTTGCCTGCTGCCAGTGCCTTTTTCTCTTTATTCTCTCCTCCGTGCAGAGAAACTCCTTTATAGTGTGGGACCCCATCGCAATGCATGCTTCTGGTCTGATCATTCTAGAAGCCGATGCAGAGCGGGCTGGTTCGTCGGACAGCTTATTGCCGGCTACGCCTTTATGCCCCGTCACTGAAATCAGGTGTACGCGATTAAGCCTTCCTATAAACTTCTCCACTAATAACGATTTGACTTTTTTGCCCCTTGACTATTTTTGATCAGACCGGTACGTTGGGGTTTGGTAATGTGTGGCTGAGCGTTATCATATAACATAATCACTTTTTCGTGCCTCTCTTAGTATTGAGTTCATGAGAAACCCAAGTCCTCTTTTTCTGAGGCATTCCCTGCAAATGTAGTGGCTTTGAAATGGCTTAGCGGGGGCCTCCCAATGCCGAAGCTAACTCGTTTTGCGTTTGACACGGTTCCTCATTGTGAAACGTCCTTACTGCACCGTCTTCGAAGGTTTTGCCTTTCCTTCACGCACACGCTCATAATGATCTATTTCAAGGTTCCCTACTTTTATAAAGAAAAAACACAGAAACATCAAGTTTAATCGGGAATGTTTATTACATTCGAAAGAACAGCTTTTGGCATTTATTTTTTTATGGTTATCTCTTTCAAATTTTTCCGGCGACTATGTTTCAAATGGTGCATCCGTTGAGTCTAATTTTCGATCACTCGTTCGAGCATTTCGATTGGCAACTAGCGGATAATACGCGTGATGTTTTGCCCCAAAGCCTGAATTGAAGCGGGATTGTCCGCGTTGACTTCAGACTTTACATATCCCCACAGGAAAATGACAAACGGTATGATATCTCACGATCTTGGTAGCCAATCGATCGACACAAAAAGTGAAATTTTCTGCTCACCGAAGTATTCTCTCAATAAATACATTGACTGATGCGATGTTTGGGAAGTGGCGCCGTTTTGTTGAAACCTAACGTCGGCGAGATTACGAGCTTCACTTTCAGGCATCGAATTTTAAATTACAAACCCAAGTTTTCCGTTGTTTTATAGCTTAAGTTTTTATACAAATTTCATAAAACTTTATAGAGATATTGAGTGAAGTTATGCAACAGCTAAAAGGCAAGCTTTTTATTTGAAGACTTTTTATATATTTTCCTTTTTTATGACTTGGATACAATCGGTGCGCAACCACACGTATGTATGTATGCACATATTTACTTATAAATATGTGTTAATGTACAGTATGGTGGGTCAAAAGCTGCGATAATTTTTTCCAGTTGATACTCTGAAAAATAGGTTCATAGACAGCTCAAAAAAATTCCTTCCAGTATGAGTCTTTAATACGACTATTAATAGGAAGGACCTACACTCCTACTATACGCTCTTGATTTTCTTAATTTTTTCCTCATTACTGAGAAGAAAAATGCATCTTAATCTCAGTATGCATCTTTTGAGCTGGTTAAAACCAAAATTTTCTTTACCCACCCTAGTGTACAGGTGGCTTGCTGGCATCAGTTGTTTGAGCGCTTTTGCTGGTGGGAAGCGCAAATAAAATTGTTGTACAAACACAAAAAATCTTTAGTTAGCAGTTTTAGCGCCTTTGTTTTCCACCATTTGGTTTTCTCGTTTTTTCCCCGCAATTTGTGCTCACTGTGGCACTGGGTCGCCAATACGCAGTCGTAAGTAAATAAGCAGTCGTTGACTCATTTGGCCACTGCTGTTTTTTATTGCTGCATGTCAAACGGCACGACTCTCAAACCGGGTGTCAATGATGCTACTAATTACGGCTTTATAGTTACTTTGTAGTAAAAGCTTATATAATAAATGCAATTGTTGCGTTTGTAGTGCTGTTGTTGCTGCCTGCATTGCCTGAAGTGTTAGAGCGCATGCGCGCAGACGCGTAGCTCGTTTGCTTAAGTTATAAATTATGTGGCATTCGTAAATGGTTTACAACTGTGTGATGTATGAATGACGTAGCTAAGACTAATATGTGCAAATCAATTTAAATCAGTGAGTGTTAATGCAAAGAATGTGAGGGAGCATCTTCATCTCTCAATGAAGGCGTTATTTATGGAGGAAATTAATGGAATGTTATTTATTTTATTTTATTTCTGGCTTAGCACACGAGCAATTGAATATGATTTCTCGTGATATAATCTTAATTTAATAAATTATAATGTTATTATGTGTATAAAATCGCTACTTAAGCCTTTCATGTTTAATAAAACCTATTTATTTAAGCACCTGAACAGGGTGCATTAAGTTTGCCAAGAAGTTTGTAACAACAAGAAGGAAACGTCGGAGACTTTATAGAATATATACGAGTAAAATGAAAAGTCCTAGCCTGACACCAGATGGAGCTACGAGAATTTAAGCCCTAATATTCAAAAGGCGTATAAATTTGACTATTGTCTGATCATTACTTTTTGAATTATATTATTTTGAGTGAAGCAACTTTTGTTATTGTGAAAAAAAGGATAAAAAAGAATTTCGGATGTTGATAAAATATTGTTTTTTGAAAGGAACAAATACTGTTGAAGCAAAGTATTGGATTGATCAACATTATTTGGACTCTTCTTCTTTAATGGTTTAGACACCGTTTACGCAGTTATAGCCGAGTTTACAATAGCGCTTCAGTCGTTACTTCTTTTTGCTGTTTGAAAGTTGAAGATTCCAAGCGTACCCAGGACCTTTTCCACTTGGAATTTCCAACGAAGTGGAAGTCTTCCTCTTCCTCTGCTTCCTCTGCTTCCCCCGTCGTATACTGCGTCGAATACCCCCAGAGCTGGAGCATTTTCACCCTTTCGAACGACACGACCTAGCCAGCAGAGCTGCTGTCTCTTAATTCGCTGAACTATGTCAATGTCGTCGTATATCTCATACAGCTCATCGTTCCATCGACTGCGGCATTCGTCGTTGCCAATGTGCAAAGAACCACAAATCTTTCCCAGAACCTTTCTCTCGAAAACTCGTAACACCGACTCATCAGATGTTGTTATCGTCTAAGCCGCTGCACCATACAGCAGGACGGGGATAATGAGTGACTTGTAAAATTTCCTCTTTGATCGTCGAAAGAGGACTTTACTTCTCAATTGTCTACTCAGTCCTCAGTAGCACCTATTGACCAGAGTTATGCTGCGTTGGATATCGAGCCTGACGTTGTTGTTGGTGTAATTGCTGGTTCCAAGACAGACGAACTTGTCTACGACTACGAAATTATGACTGTCAAAAATGACGTAGGAGCAAAGTCGCGTGTGCTACGACTGTTTGTTTGATGACAGGGGATATTTCGTCTTATCCTCGTTCACAACCAGACCCATAAGCTTCGCATCCTTATCTAGTCTTGCGAATGTAGAACTAACGAAGCGGGTGTTGAAGCCAATGTTGTCAGTATAAACGGTATACGTCAGTAGTTGTGCACTCTTTTAGAATATTATCTATTTAGTTCTGCAGTCGTACAATTTTTTTCAGCAATATGTTGAAGAAGTCACACTATAGGGATGTCAAAACCTCGCTTGGTATCGAACGACTCGGAGATGTCTTCACCCATATTGAGGGAGCTTTTGGTGTTGCTAACATCAGCTTACCCAGCCGTTTGCTTTGCGTGGATACCAAGTTCAAGCATAGCGGCATAGAGGCAGTTATTTTTCATGCTGTCGAAAGGGCGGTCTCCCATACGAAGTTGTTTTGATCTTTTCTTTGGGTTGTTTTTTTACGTTGAGGGTCGTAAAACGTCGTGAGAATACTGGAGGAGAATGTTTCGCCTTCTCACTTTTGTTCGCCTTCCCACTTTTGTTCGCCTTCAAACGGATGTTCTTTGGCTACCCAGAGGACACTTGGTCTAAAATCGGAAGTTCTAAGCTGCTTGAGCCATATATAAAAGAATCCTTTATGACCACTCCCAAGTGGCTGGCGCTCAGAGAACTTTCCTCACTTGCGTGAACTTCATAACATGGCTCCATCCTTCTTCAATATACCTTATATAAAGATTTTCGAACTTCCGGGTGACTTTATACATCGGCTTATATGCAATTTACCTTAGTGAAAATGAGAGAGCGTCGTATACTCATAACAGTGTACCTTTGTGCTTGAAATAGATAAAATTGGCCCTCTATATAACTTATATCGGAATTTTCGAACATCTGGCTTACTCTACTCCATATGATTGCTTTTGTGAGGTACTTTTCGAAATCCTGGGAACAGCTTTTTAGTGTGTGGCATGTCAATAGTACGTGGTATTGGCAAAAATACATAACATCGGTTTAATATTACCAACAACTCTCATATATCGCATATAATGATTTTCGTTTTTCTAACAAACCTTATGTCGAATATGTGTGACAGTGTATAAGTTATATATAGTATTTGTATATATAAAATTGCTTGGACTCCGATCCTGTAGTTGACATTTTGCAAGAGTATAAAATGTTCGGTTACAACAGAACTTAGCGGGTCCTTACTTGTTTATAAGTAAATTTGCTAAATCAATTGTCGACCGAAAGTCGAATATAAACACTATTTAATAAATTGAAAAATAATATTTGAAAATTTTTTCGTAAAAAAATGAAAAATTTGTCCTGTATTTTCATGGAAAATTTCATAATATTATTACTGTTTGAAATAAAAAATATTGTGAATTAAAACAAAAAAAAAAAAATTTAAAAAAAAAAAAAAAAAATTTAAAAAAAAAAAAAAAATTAAAAAAAAAATTAAAAAAAAAAATAAAAATAAAAAAAAAAAAAAAAAATTTAAAAATTTAAATTTAAAAAAAAATTAAAAAAAAATTAAAAAAAAAAAAAAAAAAAAAAAATAATTATATTTGTAGCAATAACTTCAACTCCATAATATCAATTTCAATTTTCATAATATTTTATTTTCACGATTTCAATATTTGGCGTCACCACTGTTAATTATAAAAAATGCAACGCGTGCAATACTGATAAATACCAACAACTTAATAGTTATGCACAACACCGGTTTTCGATAAAAAAAAATAGCAAAGTACAACAACAATCTAAATGCAACAGTGTAAACCAGCAGCAGACAACAAATAATGTTTGTATTTTAATGAATATGAAAACCTAATTCATAAGAAAAATTGCAATTTGCATTATGTTGGGCTTGGCATTCAGCAAGTATTGAAATGATTTCTTATAATGCAAAAACAAAAAACAAAAAAAAACAAAAAAAACAAAAACTATAATTTTGTTTTATGACATTTTTCTGCAAAATAAAAGCAGCTACTGCAAATTGTTTTCATACCTACAAAACTCGTTAGTGCAGCTTGTTGTCATTAAGCAGCAAAATAAGTAAAACTAAAAATAACAGTTAAACTACAAAATCCAGAAAAAATGCAGTTATAAGTGGCCAACAGCAAAAACAAAAATCGAAATATAAAAAAAAATGGATTTTGCATTGCAGTAAACGGCAAAAAATTAAAAAAAAAAATGTATGGAAAATCGCCAGTTCGAAAACTTGTTCTGCAATCCAAACCGTTAAGCGTCAAACGAGCCTCCTGACAGCCAACCAGCCAGTCAGCCAGCCGCAACTGTAAATTTGTAGTTGAAGTATAAAATTAAGCGCAAAACAAACAAAAGCTAAACGCCTCGAAACATATGAGTATAAGCATAACAAAGAAGAAGGAAAAGAGTAGAGAACAGAAAAAAAAAAAACAACTTTTAAAAGCAGTATTGCAAAATACTAAGAACAAGCAGCAAGGGTAGTGCAAGAAGCAGAATAAAAAAATAATGAAATAACATACAAAAAAAAAAAAACAAAAACGGAAAATCATAAGCAAAAGTAGTAAAGTAAAAACAAAAAAAGGAAAACGACGATTAATCAGCGAAAAGTTGAAATAACGAGCCAACTTTGGGTTTACACTTTTGCTTTATACTAAACATTATACTTTATTATTATAACTTGAACGGGGTATATTAAGTTTGTCAAGATGTCCCAGAAGGAAACATCGGAGTCGAGTTGAGTCGATTTAGTCAATTCGTCTGTATGTCCATGGGCATGCCATATAGGTTTTATATGAACTAGTATCACACTTTTTGAGTTGCCGATCTCAAATTTTGCACACGTTCATTTCTTGCCAAGAAACTGCTTATTGGTCGAAATCGTGGATATTGGACCACTGTAACATATAGCTCCCATACAAACTGACCGATCAAAATTAAGTTCTTATATGGAAAACTTTTTTGTTTGACAAGATATCTGCACGAAAGTCGGTATGGTTAATTATCCAAAGCAACGATATAATTTGTGAAGAAATTACTAAGATCGGACCACTGTGGCATATGGACGTCATACAAACTGACTGATCAAAATGAAGTTTCATTACGAAAAACTTTTTTATTTGACATGATATCTTTAAGAAATTTTGTATGTATTAGTCAAAAAGATAGTTTTATAATCTCTGAACAAATGGTGCGAATTGGACCACTGTAGCATATAGCTGTCATACGAATTGGCCATTCGAAATCAAGCTCTTGTATGGAAAACTTTTTCATTTGTTGCGATATCTTCATGAAATTTCGTATGAGTTACTTTCTACAGCAAGTGTATAATTTTTGAAGAAATCGTTCAGATTGAACAACTATAGCATATAGCTACCATACAAACTAAGCGATCAAAATAAAGTTTCAGTAACAAAAACTTTTTTATGTGGCTAGATATCTGCACCAAATTTTGCATGTATTATTTCTAAAGACAGTTCTATGATCTACGCAAAAATCGCTCAGATCGGACTACTATAGCCTATAGCTGCCATACAATCCGACCAATGAAAATAAAGCTCTTCTATGAAAATCTTTGATGCTTGTGAAGGGTATTATAGTTGTTTTTGTTTTCTTCTACATTTTGTCTTATTTCTACATTATCCTATATTATTTGCTTACAATTCGTATTGCTGCAATTTTGCGTTCCTTTACATTAATTTTGCAAGTCTTACATTGCATTAACTTCGAGCTGATCGCTGCTTACTCCATTTCATTTAGGCGTCATTAAGTGATGTAAAAAAAAAAAAAAAAACACAAATTGAAAGTAGAATATATAATATCATTTTACATAAATATGACATTCTTGAATTTTCTTTTATTATTGGGTTTTTTGCTTGTTTGCATTATTCTAGCAACTGTCTGCTGTACCAAGCAAAAAATCGAAAGAAAAAGAAGAGAAATGAGATACTAGGAATAAGTGTGTTATGTTTAAGCGTCGTATGTCAAATAATTGTAATATATCATTTATAAAAATGTATTGATTTATGTAAAAAAAAAATAAGTTTTAATAAAAAAATGCCATAAATATTTCGTTTTATTTGAAGTTTGGTAAATGTATGGAAGGTAATTCAATGCTGGCTTAAGGCTTGCTGTAACGAGTGCATTAAATTTGTACTCTACTTAGCAACGAAATAAAAGGCGTGGTATGGATTTAAGTTGGTGCAATATCATTTTCTGTTTAAATTAAACCAAGCTTTTGGTTTTTATACTGCTTAAACAGCTGTGAGCAAAAAATAGTAAGACTTTTAAATTTAACTTTCGCGCGAAAATCCGTTCACCGATATATTTTTTTTTGCTGACGATGACGACGAACGACGTTCAGGATTGCCATCAATATCAACTGATGATCAACAGGCTAATAAAATTAAGAAATTTGAGCTTCGAAATCGTCGATTAAGAGTCAGAGATCTTACTGGCTTCATTGGAATATCGAAAGAATCAATGAAAACCAATTTGAAAGGTTTTATGGGCCTAAGAAAAGGTTGGTTGTAAAATCACCAATTTTTTTTCGAAAACAGTGTCGCATTGACGTTTGTGAAATAATGCTTTTCGACTATCAGAATGTCATGAGGCCGAAACAAAAAAAAAAAAAAAAAATAAAAAAAAATAAAAAAAAATAAAAAAAAAACAAGTCAAATCGGCCAAAATTGTCAACAAGTAATATTATTTGGGTGCTATGTGTGTCTTTTGACTATTCAGCAAACGCTTTGACGTTTTGAGTCAAATAAATCTCTATAATGGGTTGTCAAAAAAGTCTTGCGGTATTTTTATTGAATTAATTCGTGTGGCACCCATACATCGAGCTTCTTAGTGACTTCAAGCTTCTTCAAATGGTTTATAACGGTTTGATGACCCGATGCGACGAATAAAACTAGAACTACGTGCTTTCAGCGCCAATTAGCGAAAATACCGCAAGACTTTTTTGAGAATTAATATTTTACTATATGTTTTCATTAAATCTCCAATATTAATTACCGGAATTAAATAAATAATCACTAATTTATATTGTGAAATCTATTTATCGCTTTTTTATTCTTTATCTGTGTTTAAAAGCTCATTAAGACCACCAGTCTTTAGATAATACAATTTTAAAAAACTCTTCTTTTCCCTGTCTCTTCCTTTTAATATGAATATGCGATAAGTTGTCTCAAGATCGTCTGCCATTTTTACGTTTATTGTGGAACAATTTTAGGTATTTTTATAGCGGTTTCCGCCAGTAGGCTACTTAATCGTCTTCAGACAACTAGTATCCTAGCTAAAATAAGTTCTACCAGAAATGATACTGTTAAAAAATTTTACATTGCCCTTAGACCACTTGTTTTCGAGCCGACATTTTACATATAGATGGAACCTTCTTTTCTAAAGAATTTCTTCTAGAACTGTTAAAGAAAGATTATTGAAATGTACAAAAAATTGATCTCCACTTCATATGCTTGAAGTTCTATAAAGTGGCAAATATCCTCGAGCTAATCAAATAAATATTCATACTTAGCTACTTCCATTGGGATAAAATTCAGTGTTTATATTTTTGTTGATTTACAAGTGAAAATATCAACAAAATTGAATTTGATGATTACTCTAATAAGATATGTAATTGATTTAATTTGTTAAGCTGATGCTAAAAATAATTGACCAATACGAGGGCTGCTATATATATTTCTGGCCTAATAATGAAACTAGGAATATTTATCAACAAAAATGGTTTTACTGTTTTTCAAAATATTCTCCATCAAGATTTATAAACTTTTGCATGCGCTCAAACCAATTTCCGAAGCACTTTTTCCACTCCGATTGAGACACCTCCAAAACATGGGTTTTGAATGCTTAAACAGCATCTTCTGGCGACGAAAATCGTTGACCACGCATTATTTTCTTGATGTGTGGGAATAAAAAGAAGTCATTGGGTGCCAAGTCAGGGCTGTACGGCGGATGACCCATCAATTCGACGTTTTGGCTAGTCAAAAAGGCGCTGGTTTGAGCCTATGTGTGAGAGCTAGCATTGTCATGGTACACAATGATTTGTCTTCTCTTGTCTGTTTTTCGAATTTCTCCGAAGACTTCGGTCGCCACATGACCAGTTTTGCCGAAGAAACACGCGACTATTTGCTTCGAAGTGTTTCTTCCATGAACAACTTTCGTTGGATTTGGCTCGTCTTGGAAGACCTACACGGTCAATTGCTGTTTTGTTTCGGGCTCATACGCATAGATCTATGATTCGTCACCTGTGACGATCTTATAAACGTCTTTTGAAGCACCGCGATCGTCTTTTTTCAGCATTTCTTTACACCAATCCACACGAGCCTTTTTTGAGCGATAGTCAAATTGTGCGGGATCCAACGAGAACAAACCTTGTTTACGGCCAGGTGTTCATGCAATATCGAATGTATGCTGGTGGGAGAAATGCATAGTCATGCCTCTATCTGAAGGTATGTTACATGACGGTCTTGCATTATCAGTTCACGTACGGCATCGATGTTTTCTGGCACAACGGCTGTTTTTGGACGACCTTCACGGAATTCTTCTTTGAGCGAGCGTCGGCCACGATTGAATTCGTTGTAACAGTTTTTCACAGTGCTATAAAATGGTGCTTCATAGCCATACAAAGATTTTAGTTCATCGATGCACTCTTTTCGTGATAATCCACGTCGAAAGTTGTGAAAAATGATCGCACGAAATGTTCACGAGTTAATTCCATTTTTTGGCCGAGATGAATTTTTTAATTGCCTGTAAATAAAACAATTCACCATTAAATGACAAAATGTTCTGAGTGATGTTATGCTAAAACTTTCCAAGGGAAATGTCAGATTGCACACTTAGTGTTGCCTAGGCCAGAAATATAGGGCTGCTATATCCCTCGTATACCCAGAGACGTACAGAGAAAACCGAGGCTCGTCAATGGTATCTTTCTTTAATTAACGTAGACAACGCTTAAGCGGTTATAGTCAGGTTGTTGAGTTTCTTTAACGTGGCGGGTACCAAATCTGGCGCTCAAGGTATGTTTAATCTACAAAAAATATTACTGAGTACCAGACCTCCCTGAGAATTTCGGCCCAAGACGAATTGTTCCCGATCTTCTCCGCGTTCACTGAATAGATCGCTAATGTATTTAACAGGCCAATTGAAAAATCCCCGGTCTAGCATAGTAAAACACATTTTTTTGACAAAAATTGTTATTTATATTCAACATACTTCTGTTCAAGGGTGTTACGCTGATTAAAGTGATCCTAAAACTTTTCGATACCATTTTTGTGCTGCAATTTGTATTTTGCTTTAAAATAGACCTGAGTTTCGGCGATCACCTCGTCATTCGAAGAAAATTTCTTCACAGCGTGGATTCTTTTGAGATCGGTAAACAGCAAGTAGTCGCTGGCGGCTAGATCTGGAGAATACGGATGCGGAAGCAATTCGTAGCAGAATTCATTGCTTTTGCTATCGTTTTCATTGACATGTGACACGGTGTTTGGTGCAACAGAACTTTCTTTTCTTGTATATGTGGCAGTTTTTCGAAGATTTCGTTCTTAAACCGGTCCAATGACGCTATGTAATAGTCGCAGTTGATGATCCTACATTTTCCAAAGTAATCAATAAAAATTTTTGTGCATCCCAACATACAGACACCATAAACTTGCCAGCCGACTTTTGCGTTTTTCCATGCTTAGGAACGGCTTGATCGTGTGCCATTTATTTGGATGACTGTCGAATGGTCTTCGGAGTGAAATTATGGAGCTATGTTTCATCCATTGTCACATATCGACACAAGAACTCGAGTTTATTACGCTTCAAGAAATTTATCAATAATTGCTATTGCTGACGTCACAATTGTATGCTGACTTTGAAAATTATACTTAAAATAAATAAAACTAACTTATACTTTATATATGCATTATTATAACTATAAATTTATTTATAGCAAATTTTATTTATTTTTATATTATTTATTTTTATATCATTTATTTTTATAATTTAGTATATCAAATACAATTTAACCCAAATGCAACTATGTATTCTTAAGAATTATTAAACTAATTTATTAATCTATCTTCCTCCCCTTTCATTTCTCTCTCCAGCATCCTTGGCATTGTTGTTGCTTCCACAACAAATCAGTATATCGCAGCAGCTTGCAATTGTTGTTATAAAAAGCCGCCAAAATTGGTCGTCTAACGAAAACTTCGTTTGTGCTCAACGATTACAAGGTGAGTGACATTTCGCCAGTACTCGAGCTTGTACCGATTCACATTGTCGCATTTCGTCGTGTCTCAAGTGTGCGTGTTTTTTTGTGTGGCTTACTCAATGTTTAACTTTTTAAAATAGAGAAAAATATAAACAGATATTTGTGTCGAAAAAACCGAGATTCCAAAGTCATTGGTGAGTTTTCAGTAGTATTTGCTTTTACTTCATTACAATTTCGAGGAATTGTTGTATAGTATATCGTATTTGTATTTTTTTTTTGTATTCCACAATTGCTTATTGTAGTTAACTTTCCGTATAAACAGCCTTCCCACTTGTTTCAATGTGTAAACATTTCGTGGCGAGGTAAGTGAGTCGGTAAACAAGGCAGTAAGTGGCATTTCACGGGGCACCTATTGTGCGTAAAGTGTTTCCAAGTGCGTTTAATTGAAAATTCAAATGAAATATTTTTATAGAATTTCGATTTTCAATTTGTCTATAAGCTGTCTGCGTAAAAAAAAGTGCGATTTTAAGGTTATGTATTTATTGGAGGTTAGGAGCGTGCAGTCTGAAGTAACTGAGTGAAATAAATAGCATTTGTTGATTAAAGAAAGAGCGTGGCATGAGAGATGTAGTAGTAAATTAATGATGATAAAAATGTAAACAAGTTCTAACTAGAATAAAATTGCTGACAAGTAGAGAATTTCCATAGACTTAGATTTTTAAGAGCTTCTTTACTCGAACGCCATTAACTTGTAATATTTATTATACCTTGAACAGGGTATATTAAGTTTACTAAAAAATTTTAACATCCAGAAGGAAACGTCAAAAACCACATAAAATATACTATATAGATCGTTAATGAACTGCGTGAAGAGTTGAACCGATTTAGACAAAGCAATCTCTTCGTCTGACTGCCGGTATATAGTCTATTTATTCGCTCAGTTTTTGAGACATCGTTCTGAAATTTTGCACATATCGTTTTCTTCCCAATAAGGAGCTTATTTGTCAGAACCGCCGATATCGTATCACTATAGCATATAGCTGCCATATAAACTTAACGAGCGGAATCAAGTGCTTGTATGAAAAACGTTCTTCATTTAACGAGATATCTTCACAAAACTCGACATGGGTTATTGTCAAAGGTGGTCATGCAGTCTTCGAAGAAACAGTTTGGATCAGATCACTAAAGCATATACATAGCTGCCATACAAACTTAACGATCGGAATCAAGTCAATCAAGCGTCTATGTAGAGACTTTTAACGAGATATCTGCACGAAATTGGACTTGAGTTGTTGTTGTTGACGAGTTGACAGACCTTGATCGAATCAAAATAAGTTCAGTTTCGTTCCCGTTGCGTAGACCCGACTGTCGTGCAAACGACTTGCGTTGTTGTCTAAGACAATTGTTGTTCTGGTCATCATATGTCATATGTGTGTTTGTGAAGGGTATTATGGCTTCAGCGCAACCTAAGATAATATTTTTTTACTGCTTTGTTTAATTAAGTTTGGCTGTTTTGTTTTCATATGAGGGTTGCCTTTTATATTTCAGAAGGATGACTCATTAAATCAAAAAAAAAAGAGTTACTTCAGTCGAAGTGTTAGAGAGCTAGCTTTGTCGTGGTGAAGAGTGATCGCTCTTCGTTGGTTGGTTTTCCTGATTTCTGGAAAGCCAACTGGTCAACAAATAAATACCACGCAGAATTTAATCCAGTTTCTCTAAAAAAAACAGTTAACTCTTTGCTTGGAAGTGCTTCGTGCGCGAAAAAACTTTTACTTTATTCGGCTTATTATTGTATACGGCTTCTCTGGAAACATCCATGTAATCGAGGATAGTTTAGCTTCGCGCTCATATGCATAAATTCAACTTTTCATTAACACGATGTTAAAGATGTGTTAATCAATAAATTCCGTAACCTTTCGACCTCCACAAGTTTTAACTATTCGTCGCCTCTAATTCGTCTCGGAGTGATCTCCTTTGAATGAAATTCCATCTTAAAAAGTTGAATTAAATTCATTGATGCACTGTTGACGAGTTAATGCACGGCAAAAGTTGTAAAAAATAATCGGGTGGAAATATTCGCGATTTAACGGTCGGTATGAATATTTTAAGTTACTGTAAAGTTGAGTTAAGTTCAGCGATGAACTGTTGTTGAGTTAACTCGAGAAAAGTTGTGAAAAATAATCGAAAGAAAATATTTGCAATTTAATTCCATTTCAAAGCCGAGATGAATATTTTAAGTTACTGTTAACAACATAAATCGATTCATGGTTCTTAGCAACGCTATGTGCACAGCCTTAGGCGCTGTAAAGTATATTGTATGAATAATACTAACAATCGAATACATCTACAAATGCTGTCATTAAAAAATTTAAGAAAAATAAAAAGTTATTTCTGCTTTAAACGCTGTAAATCACAAATTACCAAAACAAATATTTTGCCAATAATTTTTCTGGGAATCCACTCTTGAACCCGCTCAAAAAAAGAACAAAAAATGTAAGAAATGCTCATCATTTTCAATGTAATTACATAATCGGCGTGAAATTTTCAACAAATAGTGCCTAAACGAGGTACAAAAATCTTAGATACCCCATGACTAGGCATTATTGCACTAGATACTAAATTTTCAGCGACGCGTGTGCCCAGCACCAGTGCCGTGTAATTGATTTTTTATTGTGCCCTTACTTTGTAGTTATGAAGCCGCAGGCAATTTTCAATTATTACAAAACTATTCAATTTGTTTTGGACCTACTGGATTTTTTGTGTAGAAAAGCTTAGCGGCATGAAATCAAAAAGGGTCAAAGCATAATTGTTTTTGCTGGCTTGTGCGTTGATTGTGGCTTTTGACGTCATTTCGCTATAGGCTTAGCCTAGCTCTGTTATATTATGTATTTGAACTTGTGTAAAGTCGTCCATAATCGAACATAATTTGGAAATACTGTGCCCAAGAAATAAGGTGACATTGTATCTATTTTGAAAATTCTTTATTTATTCTACCAAATCAACTTCAACCCCTTCAAAGTATTCCCCTTCCGATGCAATGCATTTATGCCAACGGATTTTCCAATCTTCGAAACACTGGTTGTAGTCACTTTCCGTGACGGCCTTCAGTTCCGTTTTCGCTGCGGCTTGAATCTCCTCTATCGTATAAAAACGGTGTCCCCGGAGCGGTCTTTTGAGCTTGATGAACAGCCAGAAGTCGCACGGCGCCAGATTAGGTGAATACGGTGGTTGCAGAACGATATGGTTTGAGTTTTTGGCGAAATGATCACGAATTACAAGGGCAGTATGGGATGGTGCATTATCGTGGTGTAAAAACCAAGAATTGTCTTTCCACAATTCCGGCCGTTTTAGGCGGATACCGTTACGCAAATGACGCATGACGTTGAAATAATATTCCTTGTTGACTGTTTGATCGGTTGAAGGAATTCATAATGCACAACACCACGATAATCGAAGAAAACAGTCAACATGACCTTGATTTTTGAGCGACTTTGGCGCGATTTTTTTTGGTCTCGGATCTCCTTTGGCACGATATTCGCTCGTTTAATCAGTTGTTTCGGGGTCGTAAGCATAGATCCAATTCTCATTGCCAGTTATAATGCGTTTCATGACACCCTGGTAGTGGAAAGCATCGTATCACACACTTCAACGCGACGCCTTTTTTTCCAAAAAATTCAATGTTTTCGGTACCAGTCGAGATTTGACGCGCTTGAGGCCCAAAACATCGTTCAAAATGGTATTGGCTGAGCCTTTCGATATGCCAACTTCATCAGCAAGGTCTCTAATTGTTAAACGATGGTTTTTCAACACCAAATCTTTGATTTGTTGAACGTGAGCTTCGTCGCTTGAGGTTGATGGTCGCCCTGTACGCTCTTCGTCTTCGACACGTTCACGACCGGCTTGGAACTCACTATACCACTTGAAAACATCTTTTTTAGACATAGCCTCATCACTAAAGGCTTTCTGCACCATCTTCAACGTATCGCAGCAGAAAATTGATTCCGTAAACAAAATTTAATGCAAATTCTTTGCTCAACAAATTTCGACATCGCAAAAAACGAAAAACTCACTTTTAGCAGCTCACAAAACGACACGTATCTCAAACATAATGAATATTTTGACATGAAATTTGACATAAATGTGACTGACAGTGCTACCAACCTAAAAAAACTAATTCTCCGAATCCTTAGACGCGCGCAGCTTAAATTCAAATGTCACTTTATTTTTTGGGCAAACATCATCTTCCTTTTTTTGAACATTTCCTTGAATTACGTTTTACGTTAAGGGGTTACATGGTTTTCCTCGGGTAAGAAAAGCTTTTTTTCAACAATTTTTTTCTCATATAAAAAATGAAATATTTTACTAGAATTTTTTATTGTTACAAACATACACTATTGACAAAAAAATCTAAAATTTTTGGAAAAAATGCTCAACTCGGTCATTTCCCGTGAATTTTTTATTGTTACAAACATACACTATTGATAAAATAATTCCAAGAAGAAAAATGTTCAACTCGGTCATTTTACGTGATCCCTCGCCGACGTCTATGCGCCGCATAGCCACTTACAGCTTGGAAGTCCAGCTGCCACCACACTAAAAGGGCTATAACTGCAGAAATATTTGAAGTTTTAAAAAATTATTTTAGGCAGACATTTCTGAATATCTAAGTTAAAAAATTTTTTATCAGAAAAATATTTAGATTTTTTTTTAAATACTAGACTAGGGTAATTATCAACTTTCTCAAAATTATGTTGTTAACAAGTTTCTACAGTAACCTCTATAGACTGCACAACAAAAATAGAGGAAAAGTGACGTGAATGGCTTGAAATTGAAAAGTCTTAACAAATGATTTATCAGCTAAAGTCATTGATCTTGAACTTCATCTTACTACAATTGCGCCCGAACAAGCCAAACGAATGTAATAAACATGTGATTGACAGGAACAAATTACAATAAAATTGCATGGCAAGTGACCGATCAATTAAATATTTATGTATATGTATATGAACATAAAAATAACAATGAAAACCTTTTTTAATTGAAGGGCACTTTTGTTATTAGTTTGAAAGTAAGATTTTATTATTCAAATTAAAAATAATGAATGCATGTAGACAGTGAAATGTATGTACACTATAAGTAAATATATACATATAATATATACTTCATTTACATAAATATATATATATATATATATATATATATATATATATGGTTAACTTAAATGCCAAATACAAATAACGTATAATTACTTTTCATAAGTTTACAGGCAGAAAAAAAAAAATGATGTTTTAGAAATCACTTAAATTGAAACAAAATTTGAGTTAACGTTTTGGTTATAAAATGGTTAATGTTTCCAACTATATAATACTACTATGAGCAAAAAATAGCAAGATTTTGTTCATAATTTTAAAATTTTTATGCTATTCTTCAAAATCCATCCCCTCAAAGTAATGCCCATTGGGGCCAAGATAATTATGCCAACGTTTTTACCTTAAGGTAGTAGTCTGGTAACTTGAGTACAAAAAATCGAATTCTTTTTTTGCTTAATTTGAAAGTACAATGTCTTGAGAATATGCTGTGAAAATTTCAGACAGAAATTCGAAATATTTCGGGAGTTATGACGAGTTTAATAAAAGCGCCTCGGCGTCCAACTTTTGGGGGTCGACCGAACTTTAAAGCTTTTTTCTCAAAACATTGTTTTTCTGGTGGGTCTCGGGTTCTAACTCTTTTTTCTACTGAACCGGTTGGAATTAACGAGCATTTTTTCACCTCTAACTTTTTATTTTGCAACCCTTTTTTGCAAAAATTAAAGGACTTTTTTTTCAAAGCCCTGCCATTTTGTTATTTATCCTTGAAATTTAACTTCAGTAGTTGCGACCAGAATGAGATTTTCTATGGTTTAAATGAACAATCAAGAATATTTGAATTCAAAAAACATCAAGAGCCAAAATTCCCGCGGGCCACCCACTTGCATTTTTTTTGAGGGTTCTAACCTTTGAGTGACAATAATAATAGTAATAAAGTGTTAAATTTTTTCAAATAATTTTTTTTTTTATGTTTTTCAATATGTAAATAAAAACACTCTAAATAATTTAAGATAATTCATTTTTATTTTCCTTAAATAAAAAATTTTTATTATTCCTATAAAAAATTTTTTTTTCCTTAAAAAAATTTTTTTATTTTTAATATTTTTTTTATTAAAAAGTATTAATACGTTTCAAGGCATCCTGGTAGTTGGAAAGCGTTGTTTCACAGACGTTTTAAAGATTTAGCGAGGGGTCGGTCATACCTTTTGTCTTTGGCCTTTTGCTTGATGGTTTAGCTTCTTCAGCTGGCCTCGGTCGCTAAGCTGCCACTGCTGGCGGTTCAAGCATTAAAATTAGGTAGAAATGCGTTCACGCAATCATTTTTATTTGAGTTTTGGTTATAAAATGGTTATATATTGGTTATTTATGCCCCCGAATTTCTAATTCACTTAATTTGTAAGCCAAATTTGTTTTCTAAAATTTTGGTGGGGAGGCTTTCCCTTCCTTTTTTATTAGTCGTTTATTACCGGTAGTCAACCCTATGGGGAGGGACCGGGGATGATTATTTTTAGAAAGCGTTCCAAATTTTTTTGAATCTTTTTTCCAGTAAGTTTAAAGACTTTTGATAAAAAAATAAGAAAGCAGACCCTTGGAAGCACTGTTGGAACTTTTGTATCGAATTTTTATAGAAAAGATATTAAAAGATTTCAACAAAAACTGACTGACTCCTGATAAGCCGGAGCCGCATAATTTTTTGAAGTGATGTCTAAGAAGAGTGGAATTACATTACATCAATTTGAAAAATTCATGCCAAAAATTCTAGAACTACCGAAATAATGTTAAACTACTGAAATTAAATAAGTATTTGTCTAAGATATACAACAGAATATCTTTAAACTTATTGCGTAGGCGACAGTCAGTTGCAAACAAATATGTTCTTTATTTAGTTTGATTACTGACGCACATGTTGCTGCAACATGTGTCTAAGCATATGAGTTGAGTCATGGGACAACTGGGCGTATGATTAATTATTTAGAAATTTTGCGTTGTAATGATTTCTCACGCGGCTTTGAATACATATTTTCTGCTAGTAATTTTGTTGCAAAAAGAGCGTGTGACTTGATAAAAAAAAAATAATTGAAAGCAAAATTAATGAAAGTTATTAGAAAATATTTTTTTAATTTGTTTTTAAGAAATGTGAATTGAATATTTTTGCTATGACTACAAAGTACATTTTTAATAATTATTTTTGCTTTGAGTACAAAGAACTTATAGCCTGTATTTTTTATGCTTGAAAAGTTTTATTCAAACATAAATAAATTTGAACATTTTATACTAGACCATTAAGCTATGAACAGCGATTTAGCTTCAATAGCTGTTACTGCCAATACTTAAAGTGACATCGATATTATGCACAGCTGATTGGTGAATGAATTTTCTGTTTTTTTGTCTTTTTTTTTTTATGTGCGATCGTGACGTACTCATCGGTGGCAAGTTTCTGCTTTTATATGCTAACAGTCTAACAGCAACAGGCAATGCAACCTTAACCTTGAATCAAAGCACGTCCAATGACCAAAGCAGTAACGGTAATGAGACAAGTGTAACTACAATTTTTACAAATACAAACATATGTATCTACACACACACAATTTTAATACAATTTTATGGTTGTAAATATGTCTGTGTGTAAACATAATGGCTCGCGTTGGAGAATATGTGCTTTTGGTTAGCAGCTTTTGATTTTTTGCCCTCTTTACAGTTGATTGCATTAAAAAATGTTTATTGCCACTCATTCGATTGGTAAAATAATGTTAGCTAGACACACACACATGCTTAAATTGAACAAATAAATGTAAAGTGTTAAATATTTTCTGTGCATGCGGCACTTAACTTATTTAATTAGCGCGAAAATATTTGAAATCTCAATGTAAAGTAAATAAAATAAATCTAATTTAGGCATTTAAATGTTATTTTTTTTTTTATTTGTGAAGTACCGTTAATTGTGTGAATTAATGAACTTGATTGGGGCACATGGTATGCATGGATAGGGCTCATTAGGCTGAAGGCTTCAAGCGAATAGCGTTTGTAGGAGATAATGTGTTTTTGATGGTTACTTTGTAGGTAGAAAGACTTGTGAGAAAAATGTAATGATTACATTTTATTACTTTTGGATTACCTTGCAATTTTTATGATTATTAAAAAATAAAGTATTTATTTTTTAATGGTTATCAGTTAATTATTTTTTGATATTGGTAAACTTTAACTTGATTGTTAAAAATAATGCGATTTCAAAGTAGAAAGGTAGAAAGACAATAATGAAAGAAAAATGTGGTGATTACATTTTAATATTTTAGCATTACCTCGCTAGTTTGATGGTTGGTAAAAAATAAACTCTTTATATAACTGCAATTCAATTACTCCACGTTGCAAATTGTAATTCATGTAATTCATGTAATTCAACTGAAAAATATTAATTACTTGTTCCTATAAAAAATAATTCCTAAATGTTATTACTTTGGATTACATTTTAATGTTGAACAAAAGACAAAGATTTTATTTTTTTATGATTACCATTACATTTTGATTACTCTCTGATAATGGTTAACTTTAAACTTTTTTTAAATTATTAATTTTTTTCGAATTTTGTTAAATTTTTTTTTTTTTTTATACAGTTTTCTGATTTTTCTTTTTTCATGTAATTCATGTAATTCAACTGAAAAATATTAATTACTTGTTACTATAAAAAATAATTCCTAAATGTTATTACTTTGGATTACATTTTAATGTTGAACAAAAGACAAAGATTTTATTGTTTAATGATTACCATTACATTTTGATTACTCTCTGGTAATGGTAAACTTTAAACTTTTTTTAAATTATTAATTTTTTTCGAATTCTGTTAAAATTTTTTGTTTTTTTTTATACAGTTTTCTGATTTTTCTTTTTTCATGTAATTCGTGTAATTCAACTGAAAAATATTAATTATTTTTTAATGTAAAAAATAAATCTTAAGTATTATTACTTTGGATTACATTTTAATGTTTAACAAAAGACAAAGATTTTATTTTTTAATGATTACCATTACATTTTGATTACTCTCTGATAATGATAAACTTTAACTGGGTTGTTGAAAATAATGCGATTTTGATAATTACTTCATACTTATGTGCGTAGAAAGACCATAATGAAAGAAAATTGTAATGATTACATTTTATTTCTTTAGCATTACCCTGCAAGTTTGATTGGCAGCAAAAAAATAAACTTATTTCTTCACAATATTTATAATTACATTTTGTGATTTTGCGTTATAATTGTAATCTTTATGTAATCAAACGGTAATAATTGTAATCTTTATGTAATCTAACGATAAAAATATTAAATATTTGTTGATATAAACAGTAAATTTTAAATATTTTTATTTGTAAGTAAAATTAGCCGTTTAAAGTATTTCAAAAATAATGCAAGTAATGCAAAAGTAATTTATTATGAAAGGTCAAGTAATCCATTACTTGAAAATTAATATTAAAAGTGTATAATATTGCAAGTATCATGTACTAAAAGCAATTGTTATTTGAAGTAAAATTAATAGTAATCCTAAAGTAATTGATTACGTTCAGATTTGTGTTGAAAAGTTATAAGTAATCAATAAAATGATTACAAAAAAATGCTAACTAAGGCTCTTAAGTTTAAGCGTTTAAAACAATTGATATTTGAATTAAAGTTGAATAATAGATATAAGTAATCATAAAGTAATCCGTCATGTTTATAAGTATAGTAAACTTTAAATACACCTATTAATTGCCAATTAGAAGATTCAACTTTATTTTTACAGCAATAATGCAAAATTAGTGCAAGTAATCTATAAGTAATTTATTGGTTTGCATAAAAATCCAGTAATCAATTACAAAACTTATCAATTATATGAAAAAAATATAAAACTGTAACAATATGCAATGCAATATCATATAGTAATCTATGTTTTTGAAACAGTTGCTATTTAAAGTAAAATTGATATATAAAAGTAATCATAAAGTAATTCGTTACGTTCAGGTTTGTAAAAACCTTTAAAATTACTATTACTTGCCGATTGGAAGATTTACTTATATTTTTATGGCAATATTTGTAAAATTATGCAAGTAATCAAAAAGTAATTAGTAAACAAAATGTCACTACGAGAGTAATTTTAATTAGTTTGGTATTAAAAAATATTTGTAAAATAATGCAAGTAATTAAAAAGTAATTAATTGACTTTTGACCTTAAAAAAACACACATAAGAAATCAAAATAGAGCCTAATTACAATATATATATGTATAATATGTATCAAAAAACGTAGGTAATCAAAAGCGTAGTGAATTTTCAAAAACCACGTGAGTAATTCTAACTATTGATCTTAAGTTGTAATCTTGTAAGCAATAATAATATGCGAATATGTTTGTAATATTAGTTAAAATTACTGGAAAATTTCCGAGGGTCTATTTAAAATTGGAAAGTATTTAAAAAGTAATCTAATTGTAATGAAAAAATATAAAAATTGCATGAGCATATTTAGATTAAGTAAGATAATAGAATCTCACTGTTAAATTTATTTTTAAAATTATGTCTACAACAACTAGAGTTGCCACATCAAAATTTTTCAAGGAAAAAAAACCAAAAACATTTTTTTTTTAAATAAAATTACATGAAATTTGTGTTTGCTTCCAGTGCGAAAAATTTTCGTAAGAAAATTAGAGCAGCGCTGCCAGACGGCAACCCCAAATGATATGTATTCATAATTTTTAGTTTTTTACTTAGAAAAGTACTTATAATTAGTGTAAGTTGCCCTACGTGGAATTTCTCCCTTTTCTTATGGTTTGCATATAATAGAAATTTTATTGGTTATTTGCCTACCAATTTGTATAATGAAAGTTGACTTTGCACTTTAAATTGATCACGAAACTTTATAATTGAAAACAATTATACAAGTAATTTATTAATCATTTAATGAATATTAATATAACGTCGATGTATTTAAATTTTTTGCGATGAGAACTATTTTAGTGTTTTTATTACGTAAACGTGTAGCTCGACTTGAATTTGCAAACTTGGCCGCAATTTTTTAACACGTACTATGTCACACATATACTTATATAAATATGCATGCATGTATTTACTAAGTAAACACACATTTTATATAACCATAAAGTTGTGCCACACAAATGTCATGATTTATTTGCAAGGCCTGTGACAATTGTGGGAAGATTTTGGTTTGTAATTGCGTTCATAAAACACAATTCACCCGTTTTGCGGCTTGAGAAGTGCACAGTCTGACTTGAATGATTTTTCGCTGAAACTATGATTTGTGTGTGCTTATTTTTAGTTGTCGGTGTTTAGTGCGAGTGATGTACGTATAGAGCGTGAATTTAATTTTACTTTAGTTGCATGAAGATGCTAGAAGCGTATTAGTATTTTTGTTTTTCCGATTTTTATAATGTTTCAAGATGACGGCCTAAGCAGCCAGTTCTTTTTTTCTTGTATGTCTGTAAATTTATTTACAGGTCACATTAAAATAAATAAATAAATAAATAAATAAATAAATAAATAAATATAGTTTTTCAAAGATTTTTTTTGTTTGATTTTTTTTACTTTTATTTTTTTCAATTTATTATTTGCTTCGATTTTTCTTTTATTTTTGCATTGTTGCGATTCTTTCAAACTTTTTTAAGATTACTTTTATTTTTTAATGTAAAAATTTTTTAGTTTTTTAGATTTACTACTTTTTCCGTTTTTTAATTTTTAGATTAATTATTAGACTTCTTTATATATGTTATAGATATATTTATATTTTTTCTATTTTTTTATTCTTTCATTCTTTTATTTTTTATAATTTTTTATGTTTTTTATCTTAATTTAATTTAATTTCTGGATATTTTTAGAATTTTTATTATATTTTCATTTTGATTTTTTTAAGATTTTATTTTTTGGATTATTTTTATTTTTTTCGATTTATTATTTTCTCCGATTTTTCTTTTATTTTTGCATTTTATCGATTCTTTAAAACTTTAAGATTACTTTTATTTTTAGATTATTTTTAGTTTTTTGGTCTAAAAAATCCAAAAATAAAAAACGAAAATACTACTTTTTGTATTTTTTAGATTTTATTTTATTTTTAGATTAATTATTAAACTTCTTTATTTGTGTTATAGATATATTTATATTTTTTCTATTTTTTATTTTTATAATTTTTATGTTTTTTATTTCATTTTTTTCCAATTTATTTCTTGGACTTTTCTCAAGTTTTTGTTAAATTTTAATTTTGATTTATTCAAGATTTTATTTTTAGATTATTTTAATTTTTTGGATTTATTATTTTTTTCATTTTTTTCATTTCCGTTTTCATTTTTTCGATTTTTTTTTTGAAATTTTCGAGTTATTGTTTTCCGGTTTTTATTTTATTTTTTCTTTTTGTTTTAATTTTCTATATTTATCTGAGTTTTTTGAAATATTTGTTTATTTATTTTTGGATTATTTGTATTTTTTTCGATTTATTATTTTTTCCAATATTTTTGTTTTCATTTGCATTTTTTTCGATTTTTTTCAATTTTTCGATTTGTAGTTTTCCAATTTTTCTTTTTTCTTTTCTTTTTTATTTTTTCTTTTTTTTTAATTTTTATATTTGTCTGAGTTTTTAAAATAGTTTTTTATTTTTAGATCAGTTTTATTTTTTGTTTGAATTAATATTTTATCTGATTTTTGTTTTATTTTTGCAATTTTTTTCATTTTTTTATTTTTTATATATTATAGACATACATATTTTCATTTTTCAAAACTTTTTATTTTAATATTAATTTATTTTTTTTTAACTTATTATTTTTTTCCAATTTATTTCTTGAATTTTTTCAAATTGTTATTAAATTTTAGTTTTGATTTTTTCAAGACTTTATTTTAGATTATTTTTATTTTTTTGGATTTATTATTTTTTCCAATTTTTTCATTTTCTTTTGCATGTTTTTCGGTTTTTATTTCAATTTTTCGATTTATAGTTTTCCGATTTTTCTGTTATTTTTTATTATTATTTTTTTTTAATTTTTATATTTGTCTGAGTTTTTTAAAATAGTTTTTAATTTTTTTAGATCAGTTTCCTTTTTGGTTTGAATTATTATTTTTTCTGATTTTTCTTTTATTTTTGCAATTTTTTTCGATTTTTTTTTTATATTTTTCAAGACTTTTTATTTTAATATTAATTTATTTATTTTTAACTTATTATTTTTTTCCAATTTATTTCTTGGATTTTTCAAAATTTTATTAAATTTTGATTTTAATTTTTTTTCCAGATTTTATTTTTAGATTATTTTTATTTTTTTCGATTTATTATTTTTTACAATTTTTATTTTATTTTTTTTTTTAATTTTTATCTTTGTCTGCGTTTCTTGAAATCGTTTTTTATTTTTAGATCAGTTTTATTTTTTATTTGAACTATTATTTTTTCTGATTTTTGTTTTATTTTTGCATTTTTTTAGTTTTATTTTTTATATATTATAGACATACATATTTATATTTTTCGAGACTTTTTATTTTCATATTATTTTTTTCCAATTTATTTCTTGGAGTTTTTCAAATTTTTATTAAATTTTGGATTTGATTTTTTTCAAGATTTTATTTTCAGATTATTTTTATTTTTTTTTCGATTTATTATTTTTCTTTTATTTTGTTTTTATTTTTTATATTTGTCTGAGTTTTTTAAAATGTTTTTTTATTTTTAGATCAGTTTTATTTTTTGTTTGAATTATTAGTTTTTCTGATTTTTCTTTTATTTTTGCAATTTTTTTTTTCGATTTTTTTATTTTTATTTTTTATATGTTACAGACATATTTATGTATATTTTTAGAGACTTTTTATTTTAATATTATTTTTTTTTAACTTATTATTTTTTCCAATTTATTTTTTGGATTTTTTAATATTTTTATTAAATTTTGATTTTAATTTTTTAAGATTTTATTTTTAGATTATTTTTATTTTTTTCGATTTATTATTTTTTCCAATTTTTATTTTATTTTTTTTTTAAATTTTTTATTTTTGTCTGAGTTATTTGAAATCGTTTTTCATTTTTAGAATAGTTTTATTTTTTGTTTGATTTATTGTTTTTTACGATTTTTCTTTTTTTTTTTGCAATTTTTTTTCCATTTTTTTAGTTTTATTTTTTATATATTATAGACATACATACATATTTATATTTTTCGAGACTTTTTATTTTTATTTTCATTTTATTTTATTTTTTTAACTTATTATTTTTTTCCAATTTATTTCTTGGATTTTTTAAAATTTTGATTAAATTTTGATTTTAATTTTTTCAAGATTTTATTTTCAGATTATTTTTTGATTTATTATTTTTCCCAATTTTTCTTTTATTTTTTTTTTTAATTTTTATATTTGTCTGACTTTTTTAAAATAGTTTTTTATTTTTAGGCTCGTTTTATTTTTTTTTGGTTTATTGTTTTTTATGATTTTTCTTTTACTTTTGCAATTTTTTTCGATTTTTTTATTTTTATTTTTTATATATTATAGAGATATATTTATATTTTTTCGATGCCTTTTATTTTCATATTATTTTATTTTTTTTTAACTTATTATTTTTTTCGATTTGTTGTTTTTAATTTTTGATTTATAATGTTTTCTGATTTTTCTTGCTTTTAATATTTGTCTGAGTTTTTTAGTTTTTTTTATTTTTAGATTGTTTTATTTTTTTCGATTTATTATATTTTCCGATTTTTCTTTTTCTTTTATTTTTAAAATTTTTCTTTTTTTTAGTTTTAA
>JAPZAG010003035.1:0-12825 GCA_027475135.1 Bactrocera correcta | reverse complement strand
TTGTACGCTGTTAAAAGATTGATACGTAGTTTAATTGATTACCAATAACAACCAATTGCCTTAAATATGCGTATTTGATTTATTTTAATTAATCAGCCGTTGGCTATCAGCGCTTTGTCTTCGAAGAAAACAGCAAAAATAAAAAAAATTTGCGTATTCACCTTACAGCGTTGCCATATTATCCGTAATATTGTTATGATTACAAAACTGTGACTAAACCCTCGCACTCTCGCCAAGCATTTGGACTGTAATGAGCTGTTCTGATTACTACGCTCTAATCTTGAGCTAAAGTTTTGCATATAGATCTTGATTTTGATCGTCAAAAAATCAAAGTTGAGTTTTTTATTGCTTGCGATTCACCACATCATATTATATACTTATATGTATATAGCATATAATTTCCAGCTTCGCTGACAGATGTAACCAATACATTGGTTACTTTCTTTTCGTATTTTGTCAATAGATGTCGTTGCAGTCGTATATCTCCAGTGCTACCAATCACATTGTGTCTTACCATATAGTGTTGGAAAGGTGAGTTTTTAAGCTTCACTTAACCAAAAAAAGAAAAAAATTAAAATCGGGGAAGTTGAAAAAAAGTTACAGCTGTTCAAAAATGAGTGTAAATTATGAAGAATTTCGCTAAATTTTGCGGTTTTTATATAAAAAAGAGAAGAATGCCACGCAAGCCATCAATGAAATTTGTGAAGTTTGCTGTATCAGTTCGTGTAGCACAACAATGGTTTGCTCGCTTTCGTTCTGGAAATTTCGAAAATTTCGATTTAAACTGATAAAAGTGTTACACTGATGGAATAATGTCTCCAGCGGAAAAATAACAAAAAGTGGTCGACCAAAATGGTATATATTTGTTTATTTATATATTAGTATAATTATATAAAAAAGAATAAGTTGAAGTTAAAGATTAGAAATACGAAATGACTTTTTCGAAAACCCAAAATAACCAATTTATAACCAAAACTCAAATTTTGTTTCCATATGAGCGGTCTCCAATTATCCAACTTATGAAAAGTGGTGTTACGTTATTTTGCATTTGAGGTGACGATATACTGTATAGGGTCTCCGAAGTTTTCTTCTAAGTTTTACAAACTTCATACCGAACCTAACATACACAGTCCAGGCTATAAAAATTAATGAACTCACATGAGAACCATGCACACACCGAAATTTCAAGCTGCCACATATTCAAATCGTGCACGAATTCCGTTACTATTTAACTATAGGCATTTCGTAAACACGTTCTTCATCCATCTGGCAGCACTGACAATTAAAATCACGTCACCGACACTCTTCTGTCTGCTGCCTTGTGTCCACTCTGCTTTTGCTTTTATTTTGATTTGCTGTTTTTTCATCGCTTTCATCGTTAATTTCTTGCTTCATCACAACGCTCACACACACACACTCCCACATGCACTCACTGCTCGCCGCTTATATGATACAACAATTTATTAGCAACAACAACTAGCATATTCTGCTTTGCAAGCTGAAACGTGTTTGAACTTCATAGTGCTGCCAGTCTCCCCACCATCCGTTCCGCGTTGACGCCCACAGTTTATTACTGTTTTTACTTAGAATTTATGGCTGTGCGCTGCCCAATCTCATTACTCACGCCAAGCGCTTAAGCTGCGCACTCATTTTCTCGCCAATTCAAAGTTATTGATTAATTCCAACGTGATTAAAAGTTTTACGGAATACATATCTTCTTTTTTGTGCTCTTTTTTTGTATCTTATTAGTCATTTACATAATTGTGATCACTTACGAAATTGTTGGCGATTCGCTTGTCACCCTGCTTTATGCATTTTTGTTTATTGATACCCTTAACGAGATATATTAAATTCAGCGTGAAGGCGAAGGAAACATCGTTTGTTTTTTTCTATAGCATATAATATCACAATTGAAAAGTTTCCGGTCTACATAGCAAACAAAATTTTTGGGCAAAATTCGTTTATTTTTATTCAAAAAGTTCGATTCAAGGTTGATGCACTGATGAGGGTGCCAACCCTCCAACTTTTCGATACCATTTTTGTGGTACGATTTGTCCTTTGCTTCAAATTAGGCTTCAGTTTCGGAGATCACCTCTTCAGTCCACGGAAATTTCTTCTAACATTATGGCTATAACTAAGCCATAGAACATGAGGACTTGGGGGGCTTGAAAGTACGGTGGATGGGGAAGTAATTCAGAGCCCAATTCATGAATTTTTGCCATCGTTTTACTGACTTCTGGCACAGTACATTGGCTTGATGAAACAGCACTTTCTTTTTCTTCAAATGCGGCCGTTTTTCAGTGATTTCGTCATTCAAACGGTTCAGTAAGGCTATGTAGAGTCGGTGCTGATAACCCTTCCATTTTCAATGCAGCCAATAAAAATTATTTCTAGCTAAAAATACAGACGCCATAACCTTGTCAGCCGACACCTGCGTTTTTCCACGCTTCGGAGCGGGTTGATCATGTGCAGTGCACTTGGGTGACTGTCGATTAGACTTCGGAGTGAAACGATGGAGCCATGTTTCATCCATTATCACATAGCGACGTAAAAAATCGTGTTTATTTCGCTTAAATCTCTCCAAATACCGTTCCTAATCATCAACTTGACACAGCTTTTGCTCCAAAGTGAGCCCGCGCGATACCTACTTTGCACAGAGCTTTCTTCTACCCAAATATTTGTGAATAATATGATATATACGTTCAGTTGCCTTTAGAGTACCTGCTATCTGAAACAACTTCACTTTACGGTGATCCAAACTATATATTTTGTGGATTTTTTGCATTTTCGTCGGTAACAACCTCTATTGGGCGTCCACTGCGTTCACAGTCTTCTTTGCTCGTTTCACCACGTCTAAAATTAGCATACCAATCCTTGATGGTTGATTTTCGTGGTTTAGGGTCTGAAAACTCATTATCAAGCTAAGGTTTTGCTTCAACTGTATTTTTTCCCTTCGAAAAGCAATATTTTATCAACACTCGAAATTCCTTTATATTCATTATTTCACAATAATAAAAGTTGCTTTACTCATATAATTCCAAAACTATTGATCCGACAGCTGTCAAATTAATACACGCGTCCCTTAAAGGTCAGGGCTAAATAAAAATATATGGATTTAATTCCAGTCCAGTTCCATCTTGACTAACCTGGATCGATTTAACCGTGTTCGTCTGTGTGACCGTCTGTAAATACGCGAACTAGTCCCTCAGTTTTTGAGATATTGATCTGAAATATTACATACGTCCTTTTTCCCCGAGAAGCTCCCCATTGGTCGGCTTCGCTAAAATCGACCCACTAAAGCATATACATAGCTGGCATAGAAACTGGCCGATCAAAATCACATACTGGTCATGATTTTTTTAATACGCTTTTATTAGCTTCACTTGTATGTATGTATGTATGTATGTATGTAAGTATTTATGTATGTATGTATGTATGTATGTATGTATGTATGTATGTTTGTAACTTTTTTAAGTGGTACTGAAACGTAGAATATTTGAGCGACACTGTAGGAAGGCGTATGTATGTATGTATGTATGTATGTTTGTAACTTTTTTAAGTGGTACTGAAACGTAGAATATTTGAGAGACACTGTAGGAAGGCGACAGTAAGTTTAAGCAGCTCACCAAAAATATGCAACATCTATGTATATAAAACTAGTTTTGGCGACATTTGAGTAGCATATGTATATACTGAAATATACATATGTATATCCTTAAAGAAAGTATACTTTATATAGATACATATACTTACATATGTACATATATAAGTATAACCGCGCACCAGAAAAAATAATATCAAATAATGCAAAACACGCGACTTTTGGTAATAAAAAAATTAATACTTATAAAAAAATTTTTTGTAGTAAAAAAAATTTCAGATACTAGTTTTCAAAATGCCTCCGAGAAGCAACTGTAGTAGAAAACTCCTTTTTTTAATTTTGGCTGTCACGTCGATGTGAGTTTTTTAAAAAATTGTCACCGAATCTAATGGCGGAGAATACGATTTAAGTTATATTCGTTTATATTTCACAATATTGGCAAATATCATAGAAGAAAAAATAGATTCTTTCAATATAAAATAAGAATTCCTAAAAATTTTAAATACACAAAGAAATATTCTACCTACCCCTTATTTGAATCCCTCTACCTGAAAAAATGGAGCTTACCTACTTTCCGGGTCGACCAGTTGAATTATAAGTGCTAGTCAAGGACAATAGAAATGGATAAACCCAAGTTTGTACCGTTACTTTTTTGGTTCCCGCGGGACATCATAAATATCAGGAATATATTAGGTATACAATCAATCGAAAAAAAACAGTCGAAGTGTACGGTTGTGACAATTTAAAATTATAAGCGAAATATATTTACATAGATTTTCAAAAAGTCTGTGCGTCGTATAGTTTGATTTGATTAAAATCTTTTCATTATAAACTAAAAAATTTAAATTTTTATTTAACGAATTGTTTATAAAAAAAACAACAAATCTCAGCGAAAGAATGGAAAGATCGTCGAACACTTAAGCGAATTACAGAAAATAAAGGAGAAAAGAAGGCTCTATATGAGAAGTTATAGAGCCAAGCAGTCGAAGGAAGGCGGGGAGACTCGCTTGAAGCAAGTGCGTCAGCGTGCATCAGAAAGCCGAGCCTCAGAAACAGAGGACGTCAGAAAGGATCGTTTGCAGCAAATGCGTCAGCATGCAGCGGAAAGCCGAGCCTCAGAACCAAAGCAAGTCAGAAAGGATCGTTTGCAACAAATGCGTCAGCATGCAGCGGAAAGCCGAGCCTCAGAACCAGAGGAAGTCAGAAAGGATCGTTTGCAGCAAATGCGTCAGCATGCAGCGGAAAGACGAGCTTCAGAACCAGAAAAAGCCAGAGAGGCTCGTTTGCAGCAAATGTGTCAGAATGCAGCGGAAAGCCGAGCCTCAGAACCAGAGAAAGCCAGAGAGGCTCGTTTGCAGCAAATGCGTCAGCATGCAGGGGAAAGCCGAGCCTCAGAACCAGAGAAAGCCAGAGAGGCTCGTTTGCAGCAAATGCGTAAGCATTCAGCGGAAAGACGAGCCCTAGAACCAAAGCAAGCCAGAGAGGCTCGTTTGCAGCAAATGCGTCAGCATGCAGCGGAAAGACGAGCTTCAGAACCAGAAAAAGCCAGAGAGGATCGTTTGCAGCAAATGTGTCAGAATGCAGGGGAAAAGCCGAGCCTCAAAACCCAGAGAAAGCCAGAGAGGCTCGTTTGCAGCAAATGCGTAAGCATGCAGCGGAAAGCCGAGCCTCAGAACCAGAAAAAGTCAGAGAGGCCCGTTTGCAGCAAATGCGCCAGCATGCAGCGGAAAATCGAGCCTCAGAATCAGAACAAGCCAGAGAGGCTCGTTTGCAGCAAATGCAGAAAAAAACGAAGAGGTCCGAAGGTTGCGTAAAGCCAGTATAACGACCTTTAGGCAGGCAATTAACTCGTTTTGCGATGCGATATGTGAAGTTTGCACTAAACGATGCTATAAACATCAAATTTTTAAGTGGATTGTAGATGCTATAGCAAACACATATTTGCCTAATGAATTAAAGCAAAAAAAATGTTTGGTTGTTTGCAATCGTTGCAAAACCCATTTGAATTCAAAGAAAAATATTCCACCATCCAAATCTTATTGGAACAATCTAGATCCAGGCTTTATTCCAGACGTGATTTCGGATTTATCTCAAGCCGAGCAAAGGCTGATTTCACGTATTATTCCATTTGTCAAAATTATAAAATTAAGCGGTGTATTTGGGCAATATAGTTTTCGAGGTCAAGCAGTATTGTTTGCTCAGGATGTTTTCGAAGTTACTGAAAAACTTCCGAATATGTTACCAAGAACCACTAATAATGCTGGAATAGTTGTCATTACTGAATTTTTGGAAAATATTAATGTAACGCGACAGTTTTCAGTATCTAGGCAAAAGGTATATGATGCACTACATTGGTTGGTCGCTAACAATCCCCTTTATAAAGACGTCACTATCGATCAAAACGTCATAATGAATGAAGAAGATTTTATTAGAGTAGAAAAAGCTCCACTAGAGGTTATGAATAAAATCAATGATGAACTTAACAATAACCCTAGTGCTTACACAAGAATATGTGAATTTTCGAGAATTGTGCGTGCTTCATGGCACCAAGGAAACGAGCTCATATTCACATCAGGATTTGCAGGTGTACAATGCTGTGCGATGGCATTGTCTAACATCCTTAGAGCTAGTATTCTTGCACCAAAACAGTGGTTTACAAACACCCTCAACCTGAATATGATAAGGGGTGACCAAATCTACAGCAATATAAGATTTCAAACGGAGCGAAATTTAATGGCCTATCGTATTGAAGACGATGGATACCTACTGGTGCGAAATTTCCACGCAATAAAAGATGTTTTAGTCGCATTCGGCAAACGGTTTCAGATCACTTTCGCCGATGAACCAAGCATATATGGAAGCTTGAGCGACAAGAATAATGAAACAAACTTCGGACGCCCCCTTTCGTCAAGGGTTGGAAGATTTTTTCATGGAACATAGCGCCGGCATAATAATAACAGAAGGACAATCATTCGGAGTGATGTGCTATGATAACAAATATTACTTCACTAATTCACATTCTTGTGGTCAAAAAGGATCTAGAGCAAAGGATAACAAGGGAAAAGCCTGCATTATCGAATGCGACAATTTAGACGAGTTTGTGGGGATTTGTAAACGTACAACAGGCAGCAAAAATGTGCAGTATACTCTTGATTACGTTGATGTTGTATATGAAACAGACGAGCTTGATGAGATAGAAATACAGCAGAGTATTGAGATAGTAACGGCAGCGCCTGAAATGATTACTTCTCAACATGAACTACCTAATCATTTAATTCCACTGCAGACATCTTTGATGGCGCCGATTGATGTAATGCAACCCAATGTGGAAGATGAACTACAGGTTTCACGAAACCTTAACGAAATTACCCGCAAAACGAAAGACAAAATCGTTAATATCGGACATGAACTGAAAGCAGAAGAATTTGCCTGGTACTTCTTGTTTCCTTACGGAAAAAACGGGTTCAAAGAACAAAAGGGCCCGTAAATATTACAGCGTTAGACTACTTTCAGTTTGAATTTTGGGAAGTGACACAAGATTTCAACGTAACGACTATCTATTTTATGCCTTATCCTTCTTTGAATATTATAGAATCAAAAGCACTATATCTGCATGCGGCAAAAAAATTGTTAATCAAGAAGGAGCAATAGAAGATGTCCATATTTATGTAAAAAATTTAAGAGGTTCGGCAGCTTATTGGAGATCAGCTCTGAATGAACTATTAGCTCAAATCAGATGTTTAGGACCTCCAACATACTTCGTAACATTTAGCTCAAATGATCTCAAATGGCTAGACCAACGAAAGGCTTTGTTAATAGCCGATGGTAGGGCTGATGTTGATCCCCGTACTCTCGATATTTATGAGACTCAAAGACTTATCGAGAAGTATCCAGTAATTTTGAGTCGACATTTCATGTTAAGAGTAAATGCTCTAATGAAAATTTTTAAAAAATAATGATTATGTGTTTGGCGGAAAAGTGAAGGATCATTGGTGGCGCATTGAATTCCAGAATCGGGGCAGTCCTCACCTTCATATGGTGATTTGGATCGAAAATCATCCCGAGTTTGACTCAGAAGAAGGGAAACTTCTTATGGATCGTAATTGTTGCTGTAGAATCCCTTCAGAAGAAGTAGACCCAGAGCTTCATGAATTTGTTAAAAAATGTCAAATTCATCGGCATACACAAACTTGTTCAAAAAATAATACTTCTATAAGATGCCGATTCAACTTTCCACGCCAAGAATGTGACGAGACACGAATTGTGTCACATTCTTCAGATGATTTTCTTCGTAACGGAGGTAGAATTTTTTTACTTAAGCGTCGAAAGGAAGATGCTTGGGTAAATAATTACCACCCAGAGTTGCTAAGACTGTGGGCAGGCAACATGGATATTCAGCCATGCGGGTCAAACGAAGCGATAGCGTACTATATAGCAAAGTACCTATCGAAAGCAGAACCTGCAGGTATAGATTCTGGAATTGCGCAGGCAAAACAGCAAATTCAACGCGAAGAAACTGATATTTCACGCAAACTGTTCAGCATATGTATGAAGATTCTTCATGAACGACAAGTATCAGCTGCAGAATGTGCATATAGACTTTGTCATATCCCATTACGGGACAGTTCTCGAAGCTGCATTTTTCTGAACACAAGAAAGGCAGAACAGCGTTACAGAGTATTGCAATTCGACAGAAAAGGGCACGCAACTGGTTATTATAGTAATATCTTTGAAAGATATCAAAAACGTCCATTACAATCTCCCGATTACGATTTTGAAAACATGAGCCTTACAGAGTTTGCAATGTTATTTGAACCATTCTATCCGAAAAAAGTAAGCGAAACTGAGGAAAGTGTTGATCACGACGCGTATGAAGAATTTCGTAACACACATCGTCCCTCATTACGCTATTAGATAAGAGCAAAATGGTTGTGAGAAAGGTTCCCGCAGTTGTTAGGGTGCCATATTTTATAGCAACATCAGATCCCGACAACTTTTTCTATAGCTTACTTCTTCAATATAGCCTTATCGTTTGGAAACTGAATTACTTGAAGGTTTCGATAATGCAAAAGAGGCGTTTTTACATCGAGAGAATCGTTTGAAGGAAATAAGCAGGTATATGCGCCAATTTCGAGAGCGTGACCAACAGCTTGAAAATGCATTCAATCAGATACATGCATTTGAAATTTTAGAACAGCCAGAGATTATAAATCCTGAAGTTTAGAAGAAGAATTACCGGACACAGAAATGAGCAATGATCAATTTCAAAGAGCACAGCACGCTATGAATATTGATCAAAAACAATTGTTTACTGTCATTACAGAGAGTATTAAAAATCAACTTAATGGTGATATTAAACGAGAAAAAATTTTCGTCACAGGTGGAGCGGGCACCGGAAAAACTTTTCTCTTTAATGTATTGAAAAACCAAGTTAACCGATGTTATGGAAAATTAGTCGTGAAAGTTGGTGCTCTTACTGGGGTTGCAGCACGGTTGGTCGGAGGTTCTACACTACACAGCCTGTTGAAACTACCAGTACAAAAAGATGGTGTCATCATTAACATGCCACTTCTTACAGGAAATTATTTAAGAGGGGTGCGCCAGTTATGGCAAAACGTTTAGTTTCTGTTTATAGACGAAATTTCTATGGTGCCTTATGAAATGCTTTGCATGATCGACTCTCGTTTGCGCCAACTAAAGAGACAGGACGCTTGTTTTGGAGGTATAAATGTCTTACTCTTTGGTGATTTAATGCAGCTACCACCTGTCCGAGGACATCAGGTATTTCAACAGCCAGAACATATGAAAACCCCCTACACATTTGTGGCGACAATTCCGCCCGGTTGAACTCCAACAAAACATGCGTCAACAAGAAGATACGACATTTATAGATGTGCTTAATGCTTTAAGAGTTGGAAAGTTGACGTCGAAGCATCTTGAAGTTCTTCTTGAAAAAGTGTCAACAGATACCACTGAAGAATTCTCGATTGAGAAAGCTTTAAGGATTTACCCTACTAACGACCAAGTTGTTATACATAACGAAAAAGTTCTGAAGAGCTTTCAAGATAAAGGGACTGTTATTTATACGATTAAAGCACAAGACCAACTCATTGACGCTACACGAAATTTAGGTAATAAGGACTTAAATACTGTAATACCGAATGATATCAATAAAACAGGAGGTCTTCCTAATGTATTAAAAATATTCGTTGGAGCAAAAGTGATGTTAAGGTCGAATATTGACGTGTCAAAAGGTTTAGTAAATGGTAATATGGGGTTTATTACAGAAAATTTTCTGGCCAAAATTTTTGCAGGGACCAAGTATATGCAGAAGACATCCCGTCAGTACGTATTAATTTTGGCTCAGATGGTGAACACGTAATTAAGCCAATAACGATACAATTTCCAGCAAAATACAGCTATGGAGTCGCTGAGAGACGAATGTTGCCAATAATACTGAGTTGGGCGTCGACCGTTCATAAGATGCAAGGTTGTACAGTAGATCATGCAGTAATTTATCTGGGGTCTCGACTGTTTGCTGCTGGACAAGCTTTTGTAGCACTTAGTCGTTGTAGATCTTTGGACGGAATTCGAATTGAAGAACTAGACTGTTCAAAGTTGACAGGTAAAACCCCATGTAACAGTGAAGCTTTAGAAGAAATGATTCGATTAAGAAATAATAATTCGTAAAGTCGTAAATAGAACTTGGTCGCAAATAATATAATATAACAATTTGTCAATGAAAGGTTATGAGTAGATATTAAATGCTGTCTAATTATCGATTAACTTAACCAATACTACATGTCATAGTTCATATTTTAACAAATTTGGGGTTTCTAACATCAAACTAAAAAATTAAAAATAAATATAGTTTAAAAAAACTAAAAAACACGCTTTTAAAGCATATCAAACTAAAAAGTGAAAAATAATTCTTTGTATAAACTAACAATAATAATGAAGGAAAAATTCCTGCATTATTGTGAGAAAAGCGTGGGGTGCTTTGTGACATATTTTTCATATATCGAGCATTCCACGCTATTTTCACAAAAATGCAGGAATTTTTCCTTCATTATTATTGTTAGTTTATACAAAGAATTATTTTTCACTTTTTAGTTTGATATGCTTTAAAAGCGTGTTTTTTAGTTTTTTTAAACTATATTTTTTCCTTTGACAGATATTTTCAATATCTATAATACAATATCCGAGCAAATTATAATTTCTTATTTATGTAGGGTATGTATTCAAGCTTCGTTGCAACCAAAGCTAATGTTTTGGTTTTGTTTTTGCTCTGCTCCCGTATCATTTAACATTTGCTTTGCTTAATAAATCGCTCTTGGCATTAGGCAGGCCGTGAATTAGTCGTTGACTTACTTCTCAATGGCGCAGGCTCCAACTCAACCCCACCCAAATAGCCCGCATAACTTGTATTCTTAGCATTTATACCGTTTTTTCTTCACTCTGCGTGAGAGCGCTAGTGCTTTTATAGCGTCTAACATTCACATGCGTACATGAATATGTATATATACATACATACATTTATTTTTACGTATATACCATAACTCCCCAACACTCCCCGCCTCGCTGCCTCGTTCTAAATGCTGTGCGGTGCGAACCTTATGCCGTTAATCGCTCTCGTCGGCGAGTGCACTGATTCATAGCGGCATTTGCATTGAAACCAATTTATTACGTTTATATGGGGGGCTTCAAATACAAAAATACAACAATAACAAATTTGTACAACAATGAGAAAGAGAGTGGTCGTGTAAGTAAAATGTAGTAGCTAAGCGTTAATGAGCCTTGACAAGCAATGTGAGTCGGATAATACAGTTAATGCGGCAAGACATGCTATACAAAAACAACAACTAGTACAAATAGCTGGAGTAATTAGCAAAGCAGGAGAAAAACACATCAGTCATGCGAAAAATTTTACTTAAATTTTATTTTTATTTTTTTTTTATTTTTTTTATTTTTATTTTTATTTTTTTTATTTTTATTTTTTATAGTTGTGAGTAGAAATTTTGCAACTTTGGCTATAAATTTTGGTTCAGATTTTTGAGCTGCTCTTATAGCTACATACTATGTAGGTAAATAAATAACGGTGTTGTTAATATTTTACGCGCACAATTCCACGCATTCGCGCTCAATTCAAATTCTGTGCAATATTTTTTGTTTTTGTAATATGTTTACCTACGCGTACATGAAAGTAATCATACATAAGTAATTTTTAATTAAATGTCTGTAAGCAATACCGAAACGGTCGAGTGCGTGTAATTAACTGTATGTAACGAAATGCATTGCAATAGTAATAACGAAAATGTCCGATTATTTTGCTCTTGGCCAACGAGGCGAGGGGCAACGGATATTCTGGCAGTTGATAAATTTAATTAATGCCAAAGTAACGAGTTCGTGGCATTGCTAGTGAGCATTGTATGGATAGTTCGTAGCAGTGATAATTGTATGGATAGTATTTTCTCACATTAACCATTAAAGGGTGCCGTTTTTGGGTCAAATAGATGCTGGTGGGACTATAGTTCAGAAGTTAAAAATAAAAAGACTTTTTTCCCGTGAACGAAGTGCTGAAAGTCAACCTATCACCTATCGCAGGCGCAATGGTTGGCTCACAAAACCCAATGAGGCTAGGTTAGGTGAAGTCCAATGAAACTTTGCACAATTTCGTTGTTGAAATCTCCATAAAAACAGGGTGTATCGATGAACCCAAGGCATGTTTATTCGTCGCTTATTTTCATGCTTCATAATTTTGAATTTCAGACTGAACTGAACTGGTTTTAAAGGTCTCGGAATCTGCTTAGAGGGATTACATGGGTTTCCTCGAGTAAAATACGGATTTTTTTCAACAATTATTTTCTTATATGAAAAAAAATACTTTATTCGAATTTTTTATTGTACTTTTAATAAAGAAATTCTGAAGTGTGGAAAAAAAATAAACTTGGCCGAGTTGGCAGGATAATTCCTTACAGGATCAGTTTAAAATCTTAACTTAGAACTTGGACGAAGGAAAAAAACTGAAAATTGAATTTTTGGTAGACATTTTCCAAAAAAAAAAGAAAATTTCAGTGAAAATTTCTCGACATTTTTTATTCAAATATTTGTAGTCGAAAAAAAAACCTTCGTCCAAGTCTTTTAGAATTATATCTGAAAGACCTGTGTAAAATTTAATGAAGGTCGGTTGAGGAGTTCTCGCGAAATCTTGCAAACCGACTACA
>JAPZAG010003034.1:0-12835 GCA_027475135.1 Bactrocera correcta | reverse complement strand
AGCTCTTTACCCGCATGAACGCTAATAAAACGCACACACATACCACGCCCGCATAAATGGCCGCTTTAATGTTAATTCCACAAAGCAGAGCATGTAAACAGAATCGAGTACACACAAGTAAGTATTTGCTTAAGTGCGCGCACACTTGTTCGCTTCTTAGCGCCTGCGAGCATTTTTATGTGTGTTCGCCGGCAATGGCATGTGAAAACTATAACACCCAATCGCTCGAACACTTCCACGCGTGACGCGTCCAGCGGGCCAGCTGCCCGACCACCAGGCAACGCCACTTCAAATGCCACATAAATTTACTATGTGTGCTTGTGTGCGTGTGTGCGCTATGGGCAGGGGGTGGAACATATTGTTGATCGTTGTCTTTATGGTGTTTGCTGCTATCAGTGTGTCATTAAATTTTGTTGTCATTTTCATTTAAGTGAACATCAAAATAGCAACAGTGTCCAATAATGCGCCGAAGAGCATGAGGGAAGCAATCGGGCGGAATATAACTATACACATACATCTACACACTCAGGCGCGTATGGTGTGTGTGTGTTTGTGCCGGAAAGGCACAACTGAATTTTGGGAAAATTTCCCCACAAAAATCACAGAGTTACAATAAGCGGAGAGTTCTCTTTTAATTATCGACACTGGTGGTGCTTCATTTAGCAGTGCGCTGCTAATTAAATAGTCTTATGCGCGCATCCACTAAGCGTTCCGCTTTCCCATAGTGCTTAAGTATGCACTTACATTGTTGTGTTTTGGATATACAGCGCAGATAAGCCGCTTAGTTTCGCTTCACTGTTCGAAACATTTATTTTCCAATTGACATGGCAAGCTGGTGATTGCTTATTGACCCAAGAATTACTCAATTGTTTGCAGTAATTTTTACAATCTCCGTTTTATTTTTACATTGCAGACGGAAAATCTGTTGTAAACCAGTTTAATATGCTTATCTAAGAAATATATTTTCCTGCTGAGTAATTCTTTGTGCTATTTTAAAGATTTCATAGATTTTTTTTCAAGTTTAGCTCTCTACTAAGACAGAGAAAGTGATATAAATCTAAATACTCGTTCGTAATTATTTTACATTTTTTTTAAGATACAAAGGTAGATCATCAGACATGTTGTCCAGACGTTGAGGAACAGAAATTTCTATCTACTCTATATAAATTACATTGACCACAGATATTTTAATTTAATCTATGGAATTTCGAAAGTTTAAACTTTGTGTTTAATAAAATTCCAGCATTATGACGTGGCTTATCTACATAAGATCCACTAACATGACTCAGTCATTCTCCATGTCAAACAAACGTGAAAAAATGAGATAAAAAAAAGTTAAGTCACTATGAATTTCTTGATCTTGGATTTCTGCAAATATTTCAAATTATTAAGCATCCGATACCATGTTTGTTCCCAGTTTCCATCAAAATTGTTAGTAAAGATTATACTTTTTTTAAACCCGATTTCCATTTTATCAAGTATTTTAGACTCAAGATTTTTCTGGAATAAATCAAGCGTTTAATAAGTTTGGCGTAAGAAATATTTGGCAAGTGCAGTAGAGAGAAACTGTTTCCAGAAAAAAATTAAACATTTAAGCTGCCTAGGGATTGCCTAATGAAGAAAAATAAATGAAGCACTCACGAAATGGAAGTGATATCAATGAAGAGTTTGGGCTTCTTTGGGCTTTAAAAACTTGGTTTATGCCCATACAAAAAATGACATTAAAGAAATAAGTAATATAACGAGCTTTGTCAAGGCGAATACCCCAAGTCTCAGTCTTAGGCCCGCTATTATGAAACCTCATGCATGAGGGGTGTGCTAAGAAGCCAGCAACCAATAGATGTGAAACTGAAAGCTTATACGAAGGATCTCATGATGGTAGCAGTGGCCAAAAATTAGTCGACTTAAGAAATAAATACAATGAGTGCTTAAATGGTCTACGCCAATGGTTCTCTTCTATGAGTCTGAAACTGGCGGAGCAAAAAACTGAAGTTTTACTCATAAGCATCAGGAAGGTAGAAGAACTCCTCCATAGGGGAATGCGAGATTACTTCAAAGCCGCAGCTGAAGTATGAGAAAGTAATATTGGATTCCAAATTGAATTTTAAAGACCACCTGGCGTATTCTTTCAGTAAAGTATTGCTCTATCGGGTAATAACTGCTTTCCGAACTATATCAACCGACACTACTGAAGTATTAGCCAGTATGCCACCCATTGACATCCAAGGTGATGAATTCGAGCGATTATATCAGTTATTGGCGCCTAAAATAGTAACAGCAAAGGCGGAGGAGAAAAACAAGAGTACCAAAATGTGGCTGAAGCGGCGGCCTTTTCAGATTTCACAATGGCGTTAGTCTGAACTGGCTGACTCTGAGCATGTATTATATTATAGCCTTCGCTTTTCTTCAAGTACAAGCTAAAACATCAAAATCACCATCGGTGGTAGTTTTATGGTCGATAATTTAACGACACTCATGTGTCAGTCAACTGATAAATGGAAAGCTGTGAGCGAACTCTCAGTACAATTATGATAGAACTGAGGCTTTTTCAACAGATTAGACGTTCATCAGTCCACACAATAGAGGAGACTTAAATGTCCTGTCCCTTCCACTAAGTAGTACTTAGTCGGTAGTTCCGGGGGAGAGTCGTGAGTTGGGAGTAGGTTAGATTTTTCGTATTAAAATTCCGCATTCCGGCTTTCGATGCTTCACCCTACTATAAAAAAAAGATTGACCTCGAAAATATATATTGTGTTAGTTATTATTATATTTTTGCTACATACATAAGACCATACAGTCGACTACTGTATGACCAATCTGCAAGAGACTTTTTGAGCGGTTGACAAATTTTGTGCGATCCAACATGAACTAATTTTGTTTACAGTCAAATATTTATACAATATTGAACGTGTTCAAAGTACTACTATTCCTCCACTATATTGGTCTCAACTTGACGTATTGGCTTTGCCATATCAGTCAGCATCAATAGTTTTCGAACAACAACAGATTTTTGACGATCTTCCGGAATTTCGTTTGGGATTGATCTGCGACCGCAAACACAGGTCTTTGTTCAAGCTTCACAGATGCCCTGCTGCTGAGTTAATCCACATAAAAAGTTGTAAAAAAAAATAACACGCGAAAATGTCCGCGGTTTAATACCATTTTTGGGCGAGAAGAATATTTTAAGTTTCTGTAAGCAACACAAGTAGCACACGTATACCAAAACGTTCTGAGTAAGTATACCATTAAGACCTTAAGATGGAGTTGGGAACTTCAATTTGCAACACCAGGGTTGACAAATCCCGAAATATAAAATGCAACCTACTGATTGTATGACTGTGAACCATCATGCCGGCAGTTTTCCCCTCAACTTTACACAACCACCTCAGCAATCGTTCACATAAATGTGGAGGGAGTGCGAACACTTCCAAACATTGCCACATCTATTTGTTTGATTCAAAGAACTTAATATTGTTGTTAATAATACCTCAACCGTTACTTTGGCGCACACACACTACTGTCGAAATTCATTTTAAAATTAATTTAGCGCCGAAAGCTGTGGGGTTTTCAAAACATTACATTATTATACGCACCAAACCGCTGATAAATACGTGTGTATACACCTAAGCCATGATCCGCTTACTATGTAGTCCCAATAGCTGCCTGAATTATTACAGTTTGTTGTTTAATAAGCGATTTTCACTGCTGAGCCGTTCCCCGGGTATTAGTGCCACCTACACACGTAATGGAGCTCGGTTAACACAAGCCAAGCCATGTGAGAGTGGCAACACACAGTCGTATGCACAACACGCCCACACGAGTTTGGATAACCTCCTTCCGACACACACTCACACGCGCACACGCTATGCATGCGGGCTTCGAGCGCACAGAGTCTAATAGCAGAGACCTGCCCGCTTGCGGATTCGCGGCAACTTCCAGGAAAACTAAGTGCGTTAGTCAGACAGTCACTTAGCCGGTAAGCGAAGAGAAGTACGCGAAGCGCCCAGCCGAGGGCAGTGGCAGGGGCGTAGATGCGTGTGCATGTGCAAAACTAAAATTAGAAATACTAATGAAGGAGAAAATTTTTCACACACGCTCACAGGGCGGCGCGCAGCAGCCGACATACAAATATGAGCTGTGGCAAATGGAGCGGGAATAGCAGCCGCGCCGCTGGGAGAAGGTGTCGCAAATCTTAATTTATTTTTTGCTTATCAGCCAGAGATCTGAAGTCAGCGCAGCGCAGGCAGGCGGCAGACACACTTTCAGCTTGTAGGTGTGCTTCTGTATGTGGGACGCGCCACCAAGTTATGGATATACCTTAGTGGCGCTGATGATACTGCTGGCAACTCTCAGGTATCAACACGCACACACACAAATTAGTGAAACTCATTTAGTGGCGCGTTGACAACAACACGTGTTTTAAATACCTACACATTTATATTTATTAGCGCGCGCGCTACCTGCGCAGCGTGCGGCAACGAGCTGTCAAGAAACTCCAACAACTGCAAAGTGGCAACATTCAGCGCTCAAATGGCAGCACAAACGCTTCTAACTCGGCTGCCGCCCCCCTGCAGCGCGGCGCCTACAAATAGGCGACGATGCCTATTGAAAGCGCGCCAACAACACCAATCCCACATCTACCGTTATGCAGAATTAATTCACGCGCTTCGCTGCTGTGGATGGCAATGTGCCGGCGCCGACTTACCTCGCACATCCTCGCCGGCAAGCGCACACCTACTTGTACATATTTATGTAATTGCGCTTACATTTGTGCGCGCGTGTTGTGCGACATTGTGGAACTATTTAACGCCATGCTTGGCAAACGTGTGAAGCGTATAATTATAATGCTCGTACATCATTATTGCATCAACACGCTCTAATCCTTGTACATTAACTCATTACAAAGATGTGACAAGCGCGCATACAACCAAAAGCAACAACAACAACAACTGCAACGTACGCCAGTAAAAGTAACAATAAAGCCTGCCAGCGACGCGGATGCGAATATCGCTACCGTTGCGCCAGACCACCACTACGCCGGCAAAGTTTATAGAGCCTGCATAAATGCTACTATATATAAATAAATATAGTATATACTTATGTAAGACACATTAATTAGTGCTCATATATCGCAAATAAGTGTAACCCGCACGCTTGCAACTCTGCGAAGCTGTAATTGCACAACAGTGATTATAAATATAGCGAGTGTATTTCCAGCGCGGCTGTGAGCACTTCACATTTGGATGTATTACATGAGGGGGAGCACTAATCGCTTTTGCTAATATATATTTTTAGTGATATTATATCTATGCTCAAGGCTTATGAACGTTTTATTAGGACGATATTCTGGGATTTCCTAAGGACCAAACTAGACTCGATCAAAGCAGAGAAAAATAGGTTCTAAAAACCGCCAATTTAGGCATGTTTTCGAATAGAGTAAGGCAAGTATTTGAATTGTCCGTAATTTGCTATCGAGAAATGTAAAGCTTAGAAAATTATAAAAAAAAACTACGGATCATATAAAAAAGTTGTCGGAAGTAATCGGAAAATTTGTTTGAAATATTTTATTAATTTAATTTTTTATTAAAATATAATTAGTCAAGCAGTTGTCGGTTAAAAATGAAACTAAGTCCGAAATTATCCCATGAAGCCTTTCAGAAAAAGCCTACTTATTCTTTACTGGCATAGACATCGTTCACGCGATTATAGCCGAGTTAACAACAGCGCGCCAGCCGTTTCTTCTTTTCGCTAGGTGGCGCCAATTGGATATTCAAAGCGAAGCTAGGTCCTTCTCCACCTGGTCCTTCCAACGAAGTGGAAGTTTTTCTCTTCTTCTGCTTCCCCCGGCGGGTGCTGCGTCGAAAACTTTCAGAGCTGAAGTGTTTTCGTCCACTCGGACGATATGATCTTGCCAACGTAGCCGCTATCTTTCAATTCGCTGAACTATATCAATGTCGTCATATACTCTTCGTTCCATCGCATGCGATATTTTCCGTGGCTAACGCCTAAATGACCATAAATCTTTCGCAGAATCTTTCCCTCGAAAACTCGTAACGTCGACTTATCAGTTGTTCTCATTGTCCAAGCCTCTACACCATATAGCAGGACGGGAATAATGAGAAAAAACTTACCAAGAAGTCATTATATTGTAAGACAACGGGGTCTAACAATTTTTCAACTCCTGAGCTATAATCCGATTTTCATATTCCAAAAGTATTCTCTCTGCAATAGAAAAAATAGATGTATCCAATACAAGAACGCAAAAAAATATAGATATCTGATAAAAGATATGTAACTCCAGTTACGGATATACGATTCGGATAGGATATACGATAAGTTATGTATATACGATTAGGATAGGGTCTTAGGCCTTGCACATACTCGTATAATTCATAGTTTTTCGTTATGCTTGCCGTACTTTGCGTTCCAGGCACAAAACCAAGCCCGTTGGTGGAACAAAGAGCTCGGATCTAGCAGATTCAGAGTACGGGAAACTGTTAACTAAGCCAAAACAACAGAAACTGAGGCCTGTTGAAATGGGTATAAAGATGTCTTAAAGGACTACGAAAAATTAGGTGTGCAGGTCAAACGACAATCCAGGAAGTACTTTTGTGGCAGCATGAAAAGATCAACGAGGTGATGAGACTCAGGAGACTATTATCTAAATGCCATGCCTTATTAAGAAAGGGTAGGGTAGTTATCATAACGAAAGCAGGAAGAAACAAACTAACCTAATCGAAGGAGGTTAGCTCGACAAGTTTAACTACCTTCCTGCTGAAAACGCTAGAGAAAATTTTGGGCATGCACATCAGTGCCTTACCCAGTGCCTAACCCTCTCTTGGATCAGAAGCCTCTTGATCTCTAGAAGGACAACAGCAAAATGGAATGATGCTAGAAAGACAAAGAAAGTTTGTAGAAGTACTCCGCAGGTCAGAGAGCTAACCTCGCTTTTACAGACGTTAGTGATGAATAAACTGTTATGGGGGTATTCTGGCAAGCAGTAAAGACCTAAAGATGCAATCGCACAGCATATACAGACTACTTATTAAGATGGCAATATCTTAATAACGGTAAAGTGACTAAACACCATTAACAGTATTATGACCAACACTCCGAATATAGTCCGTATTGGGCATTGCAAGCGAGTCTGGAGTTGAATCCTTAGAAAACGGATCACCTTGTGTTTGCCAGAAAATACAAAATCCCTCTAGAGAGGCTTTTTCGCTAAATGAGACACAACTTGATTTCAAGAACTCCGCTAAGTTTTAAAAATAGTCTTGGACAGCAAACTGCATGGGAAGCACATTGTGGAACATAGAGTGAGAAAGGCCAGCAATACATTATATGTAAGTAGGCAAATACTCGACACAAGCTGGGGACTTTCTCCCTCTCTCTTGCACTAGTGTTACACAGATACTATAAGATCAATTTTCTCTAGGTTACGGTGGAGTAGTATTATGGCAGGTGTTCTGTATTCTACCTACCGGAAGCCGATGGAAAGGATTCAGAGATTCGCTGTACTTTGGATATCTAAGAACCACTCCAATGGCGGTTCTTGAGCTAACGCTAAACCTGTCATCCATAGATATCTTCGCTGAAAACTGTCCGGCAAAATCGGCGGAACGACTACATAAAGTTTTCATGATTCAGGAAAAAATTTGCTTAGAAGCTATACTACGAAAGTGCCATATAAGTATTTTGCCAAGCTTCGTTTCGTGTTTTTTCCGGTGTGTACCTTTAAGCCTTAAAGTTCTACGAATTTAAAATAACATGTATTATTTTAACATTGTTAATGTTCTTGAAAAATGTGAGTGGTACATGAGTCGACTTACATAATTGCGACATCGATTGCCGCAGTTGTTTATTTTTATATGCTGCATGCACTCGCAATTCCCCCTCAGAGCTACGGAATATTAAATTACTATTTGCACAAACCCCCGTCTTTGTATTCGGTGACTGGTCAATTATTTTACACACACACTCACTCACACACAAGGTCCCTTTGTCTCTAAATACGAGACTCGGCTGTATGTATGCATGTGTTCGCGTGTGTGTGTGTGTGTGCGGGCGGTGCGCTGTTTTGCAATATCGAATGCCTTTGTTTACTGCTCGTAAGCTAATGTTTTTCTACCCTTATACTTAATTGTGCTTTGGTAGAATATTTTTCGCTGCAAACGAACCCGCTTTGAATTTTTAATGAGCGTTAAATTGCAAACTGAAACAATGGCAACAAAGGTGGACTCTTCGTTCAGTTGACAGGCGACCCCGCAGCACCAGTCGAGGCGGATATTTTCGTTAAGTAGAGTAGGCAGGAGTTGGAACGCGAGAGCTGGGCTTCATTGCTTCAGAGAGTTGCCTGTACAGGCAGTTAACTGGTCTACAGAGAGCATATGCTCACCGCGAGCATCCTGCAGTCGTCCTGTGTGGCACGTACGACTTCAGCTGTTATAATGTGTGAGAGTTTTCGCAGTTCATTTTCGAAACTACTACTGCGCAGTCATTGTGCAGCAGTCGGCAACGAACTCTCGTAGTACACGCACACGAGTAGCGCCCTTTGCAGATATTCGCACTCGCCTTTGGAAGCTGTTCGCGATTTTTTGTTGCGCTCAGCAAACACACCTTCCAGCTGTACTAAGCATGACGAGCGCTGGAATTTTCGACCTGCTCATAAATTTTAATGGCTTTGCAGCGCGCCCTGAGAACTCCGCGCTCACGCCCGATATTGCAGTTGTCATCATCGTGAGCGCGGCAAGGCTGGTGCCAGGTTGTTAATACTCAATAGTCATAAACTCATTGCACAAGTTGTTGATCAAAGCGGATTCTTAATTGCCAACTAATTGAATGTTTGAGTTCTTACTTAATGCCGCTTAATTAGTGACTATCCGTCAAGTTGCGCGCGCTCACATGGAGCTTAGGGAAACCAAAGCCAGGCCAATCGTCACGGCGACGTTACGGACCCTTCTGTGCATCATGGGAATTTAATGATGCAGCGTTAATGGCCTGTCTACCTGTGCACATCACAAACGACTTACAGCGCGTTGCATCGCATACGCATTCGCATTCGCCGATGCAGGCGCGCACAACAACAGCAGCAAAAACTAGGCGTACACATGAGATTTACTTGCTTACGTGAGTCTCTTATTCGCCTAAGTCGTTTTTGTGCGTCTAGCGCGTACGGTTCAAAGCCGCTCGCCGCATTGCCGTGGGAAATAAAGCAACGGCGCTGCGCATGCGCAGTCGCATTCATGTGTGCGCAGCAAAAAATATCAATTCTCAGGTTTTGCCTACACGCTCTTTGTGCCACCCATTGATGAGGTAAGCGGGAAGGCACAAAAAATGTTCTCGAAGGAACAAAAAAAATGTTCTTGCAGTTGTAGGCACTTTCCCTTGTGGCATTTACCTGTGATTGATAAAAATTAATTTCGCTCGCACTCAGGATGCGCACACGCAGTATTTCCTTGTGGCAACAAATCGATTTGTCTGCAATTATTATTAATCGTTTGTTGCGTAACCAGCAACAGGAAGAGTAAGCAAAGGAAATTGTAACAAAGAGCAGCAGGAAATAGAAATGAAAGAATCACCGCCAGTTAATAACACGGCTCCCATATGGAGACGGTGCGGGTAGGCGGGATTTGAAAAAGAAAAAAAGACCCAGTTTAACTTCGTTGTGTTAAAAAAATTCTGTAATCTGCTCTAATACGTGTTTTGTGCGCTTCCAAGAAAGAACAGCGGTGTGTGTTTGTTCGAAATGTCTTCTTGGAAAACCGGTTCGGCACTTTAATCTGCTTGGGAGCGTCGAAAAGTAAAAGCAATTAGGCATGAAAAATATTAGAAAAGTGTATCAACAGCTGAAAGTCAATTAAGAACGCTCGTTGTTGATGCGCTTTGCGGAGTGATACTCACTTTTATCAGCTCCAGTTTTCCTCCTTTTTAGTTAGGGCTTGGCATAATAAAAGAATTCTTATTAGTATTCCTGCATTTGCTATTTTCTCACGCAATTTACATTAAGAGCCTAAAGCTATGTAGAAAGTTTGGATGTAATAGTCGGTCCGTTTGATTCCATGCGATGTTATCCATGAGATCACTTTCAATCATGTGATTGTAGTGACTTCTACTCATTTACTATATTTTTTGTTGCAGCACTGAATTCCAAGACCACGTTCGGTTATTTATATTGCATCCCGAAGCTACAAAAAGGACTATATTACTATATTTCCTGCACAAGTAGTGGTATTTTATTTTATCAGAAATTTCGGCAAAAGGTGAAACTTTCTAATTCCTGATATCGTTGGAAGATCAAGTTAGCTACTTCAGGATCTAAGATATTTCTCGGTCAGTCATGATATCTACAAAGTGTTTGAATATTTCAAAGCCAGCAAATAGTTTTGTGATCTTTTGTGATCCGAGTTTTGTGCGAATTGAAAGAAAATATTCTCTGAATATGATGAACAGTATTATTTCTAGCTGCACATAATCCCTAACTGAAAAGCCGGTACCGAATCTGTGCACCCTCGGACGACCTCTGCATAATAATAATTCTATATTGCATAAGTCTTCTTCTTCTTTATTGGCGTACAAACCGCTTACGGGATTATAGCCGACTTTACAATAGCAAGACTATTTTGTTCTTTTCATTGGAAGTGCTCCAAGCCCAATGCACAACCTTGGAGAGGGATGTTTCGCCTTTGGATTTCAGCTCGCCTTCAAACGGATGTTCTTTGGTCTAAGGTTTGAAGTCGTGAGTTGAACCATATGTAAATTAGTCGTTTCTGGTCACTCCTAAGTGAATGGCGCTCAGAGATTTTCCATACGCGTGAATTTTTATACATGGCTCCATGCTTCATCTATCCTATTGCGAGTATACCTTTCCTTTGTTTTACTTACCTACTTTGGCTTTCTGAATCACTTGGATCATGGAGTCGCCAAACCGAAATCAGGCTCTTTCTCTACCCAGATACCGACGAGGGAGTTGTGGTTAGGAAGAAGTCGTTGAAGGAGATGGCAGTGAGCTTCTTTACGAATGGGTCAAAGGGGTGTACTGTCGAGAGCTCTCCATCAACTACAGTTTCAGACTTCCTGACTATTGCAGTGTCTTTCAAGCTGAGGTTGCAGCCGTTAAGGTAGCATTAGATTTGCTGCTCCGGAGTACGGCCTTCTTCAGCGAAGTGACCATCGGTTCAGATAGCAGATTCAGGGCTGGTGGAAGACTGCCTAAACTCGCTATCAATAGCATCGAATGCATTTATAATAAAACTGGTATGGGTGCCAGGCCACAGCGGAATCACAGGAAGCCGTAAAGCTGATGAGCTAGTAGAGAAGGCACCCTAGAGCTGTTATCGGTAGAAAAGGAACGGATTGGTGCTTCCTTATCCTCTTGTGGTCTACTATTAAGCAGCTGGGCTGCGCGGAAGCTTGGTCAGCGCTGGGACACAATCGGTACATGCGCTGTCGCAAAAACGTTTTGGCCCAACGTGGATGGCAGAGGACCGGGTGATCTATTTGTCCTCAATAAAGCTAGCCTCTCCCTAGTGGTGGGGCTTTTAACTGGCCTTTGCCCTATTGGCGCCAATGAAGTAAGCCTAGGAATCCTACCGGATGCTGCCTGCCGAAGCAGTATGTAAGAAGATGAGGTGGAAACTGTCCCGCGTTCGGGCGGTTAAGACTTCCGACTTCCCAGTGCGCTGGCGGGAGTCGTAGATAATTTTGTTTAGCTTGGAACCAGCATAAATACCAACAACAACGCCAGCCTCGTAATCCAACGCCGAATATGTCTTGCCAATAGGTGCTACTTGGGATTGAGTAGGCTATTGACGAACAAAAACCAAACAGGTGCAGAGGCTTGGATGACAACAAGTGATGAGTCGCCGTTGCGAGTTTTCGATAAAAGAGGATCGGCGGAAGATTTGTGGAACTTTGCGCATAGGCCACGGCGAATACCGCATTCGATGGAACGATGGGTTGCATGAGTTATACAACGACATTGGCTCGTCTGTCCCCTCTGCCGTCATTTTGCCGGGTACCCAGATGTTGTCAACCGAGTTACCTACTGAGAGTTAAGTTACTGCTTGCTGGCATAACCTAACGCAGTGAAACTCAGCGCTATGGATGGCCTTCATTTCCGCACGTAAATATATCTGCCCGTTTATATAAGAGACCAAAATCCAAATCATCAATCAAGGCGCTCTTTATTAATTAATTTTAACATTTAAATCAGCAAGTCAACAATAAATTCGATAATCAGGCATAATTCATTTATTAGTGCGGATGCTACATTTATTTAAATTATTGTCGACAGCACACCAACAACAATAACAACCACAACAAATGCAACAAAGTGCGGTGAATTTTAAACAATTTTTTTATTTATTAACACTTTATTCAATTTATCGCATCAACGCGCCGACGGGGCTCAAATGTGTGTAAACTGCGGAAAACCGCCGTCACAACAACAACAACAGCATACGAGCACCATATAATATGCAAGGGAAGCAACAACAAACGCGAAATACACACACACACATACACTCTGAGGCAAGCCAAAATGATTATAAACCTTTGAGCTGTCAAAAGAATTTAAAAACATCATTTTTCATGTAATTAATTACAACTACAAATTACCATAGCAGCGGAAAAAGGTGAGCCACCGAAAGTTGAAGCGCGCTGCTGCTGCTGTTGTTGTTGATGTTGCTGATGTTTGAGTTGCGGCTGCAATTGCAATTGAGGCGATGCGCTGCTGATGTTGATGCATCGAGACAACTATGCGTGCCGTTGATGTAGTTGTTGTTGTTTTTGTTGTCGGCAATGAAGCATATTATGAGCTTTTTTCCGATTATAA
>JAPZAG010003033.1:0-12846 GCA_027475135.1 Bactrocera correcta | reverse complement strand
ACCGTTATGGCTTTATGTAAACTTCGGTAAGATAAAGAAGGTTAATTAACTTAAATATGTTAAACTAATGATTTGAAGCATTTCGTTATCGATTGCTAAATGTGTATATAAAAGAAAATCGTTTTTATACATAAATATAAGATTACGGTATTCTTCTCAATGCACTGCCGTTATGCCGCCATGGCTTTATATCAACTTCAATACGTTAAAGAAGGTTAATTAACTTAAATATGTTAAACTAATGATTTGAAGCAATTCGATATCGCTTGCTAAATGTGTATATACAAGAAAATCGAATTTATACCTAAATATAAGATAACGGAATTCTTCTGAATGCACTGCAGTTATACCCTTAAGGCTTTATGTAGATTTCAGTGCGTTAAAGAACGTTTATTAACTTAATTATGTTAAACTAATGATTTAAAGCATTTCGATATCGATTGCTAAATGTGTATATACAAGAAAATCGACTTTATACCTAAATATAAGATAACGGAATTCTTCTACATGCACTGCCGTTTATTAACTCAAATATGTTAAACTAATGAGTTGAGGCATCTCGATATCGATTGCTAAATGTGTATACGCAACAAAATCAACTTTATACCTAAATATAAGACTACGGACTTCTTCTAAATGCACTGCCGTTATGCCGCCATGGCTTTATATCAACTTCAATACGTTAAAGGAGGTTAATTAACTTAAATATGTTAAACTAATGATTTGAAGCATTTCGATATCGCTTGCAAAATGTGTACATACAAGAAAATCAAATTTATACCTAAATATAAGATAACGGAATTCTTCTAAATGCACTGCCGTAATACCGCCGTGGCTATATGCCAAATTCAGATCGTTAAAGAAGATTTATTAACTTAAATATGTTAAGCTAATGAGTCGAAGCATCTCGATATCGATTGCTAAATGTGTATATACAAGAAAATCGACTTAATATCTAAATATAAGATTACGGAATTCTTCCAAATGCACTGCCATTATGCCGCCATGGCTTTATGTAAACTTCAGTGCGTTAAAGAACGTTCATTAACTTAGATATGTTAAACTAATGATTTGAAGCATTTCGATATCGATTGCTAAATGGGTATATACAAGAAAATCGACTTTATACCTAAATATAAGACTACGGACTTCTTCTAAATGCACTGCCGTTATGCCGCCATGGCTTTATATCAACTTCAATACGTTAAAGGAGGTTAATTAACTTAAATATGTTAAACTAATGATTTGAGGCATTTCGATATCGATTGCTAAATTTGTATATACAACAAAATCGACTTTATACCCAAATATAAGATTTCGGAATTCTTCCCAATGCACTGCCGTTATACCGTTATGGCTTTATGTAAACTTCAGTGCGTTAAAGAACGTTTATTAACTTAGATATGTTAAACTAATGATTTGAAGCATTTCGATATCGATTGCTAAATGGGTATATACAAGAAAATCGACTTTATACCTAAATATAAGACTACGGAATTCTTCTAAATGCACTGTCGTTATGCCGCCATGGATTTATATCAACTTCAATACGTTAAAGAAGGTTAATTAACTTAAATATGTTAAACTAATGATTTGAAGCAATTCGATATCGCTTGCTAAATGTGTATATACAAGAAAATCGAATTTATACCTAAATATAAGATAACGGAATTCTTCTGAATGCACTGCAGTTATACCCTTAAGGCTTTATGTAGACTTCAGTGCGTTAAAGAACGTTTATTAACTTAGATATGTTAAACTAATGATTTGAAGCATTTCGATATCGATTGCTAAATGTGTATATACAAGAAAATCGACTTTATACCTAAATATAAGATAACGGAATTCTTCTACATGCACTGCCGTTATGCCGCCATCGATTTAAGCCAACTTCAGTTTGTTAAAGAAGGTTTATTAACTCAAATATGTTAAACTAATGAGTTGAAGCATCTCGATATCGCTTGCTAAATGTGTATATACAACAAAATCAACTTTATAGCTAAATATAAGATAACGGAATTCTTTTAAATGCACTGCCGTTATGCCGTTAAGGCTTTATGTAGAATTCAGTAAGATAGAGAGGGTTAATTAACTTAAATATGTTAAACTAATGATTTGAAGCATTTCGATATCGATAGCTGAATGTGTATATACAAGAAAATCGACTTTATACGTAAATATAAGATTACGGAATCCTTCCCAATGCACTGCCGTTATACCGTTATGGCTTTATGTAAACTTCGGTAAGATAAAGAAGGTTAATTAACTTAAATATGTTAAACTAATGATTTGAAGCATTTCGTTATCGATTGCTAAATGTGTATATAAAAGAAAATCGTTTTTATACATAAATATAAGATTACGGTATTCTTCTCAATGCACTGCCGTTATGCCGCCATGGCTTTATATCAACTTCAATACGTTAAAGAAGGTTAATTAACTTAAATATGTTAAACTAATGATTTGAAGCAATTCGATATCGCTTGCTAAATGTGTATATACAAGAAAATCGAATTTATACCTAAATATAAGATAACGGAATTCTTCTGAATGCACTGCAGTTATACCCTTAAGGCTTTATGTAGATTTCAGTGCGTTAAAGAACGTTTATTAACTTAATTATGTTAAACTAATGATTTAAAGCATTTCGATATCGATTGCTAAATGTGTATATACAAGAAAATCGACTTTATACCTAAATATAAGATAACGGAATTCTTCTACATGCACTGCCGTTTATTAACTCAAATATGTTAAACTAATGAGTTGAGGCATCTCGATATCGATTGCTAAATGTGTATACGCAACAAAATCAACTTTATACCTAAATATAAGACTACGGACTTCTTCTAAATGCACTGCCGTTATGCCGCCATGGCTTTATATCAACTTCAATACGTTAAAGGAGGTTAATTAACTTAAATATGTTAAACTAATGATTTGAAGCATTTCGATATCGCTTGCTAAATGTGTACATACAAGAAAATCAAATTTATACCTAAATATAAGATAACGGAATTCTTCTAAATGCACTGCCGTAATACCGCCGTGGCTATATGCCAAATTCAGATCGTTAAAGAAGATTTATTAACTTAAATATGTTAAGCTAATGAGTCGAAGCATCTCGATATCGATTGCTAAATGTGTATATACAAGAAAATCGACTTAATATCTAAATATAAGATTACGGAATTCTTCCAAATGCACTGCCATTATGCCGCCATGGCTTTATGTAAACTTCAGTGCGTTAAAGAACGTTCATTAACTTAGATATGTTAAACTAATGATTTGAAGCATTTCGATATCGATTGCTAAATGGGTATATACAAGAAAATCGACTTTATACCTAAATATAAGACTACGGACTTCTTCTAAATGCACTGCCGTTATGCCGCCATGGCTTTATATCAACTTCAATACGTTAAAGGAGGTTAATTAACTTAAATATGTTAAACTAATGATTTGAGGCATTTCGATATCGATTGCTAAATTTGTATATACAACAAAATCGACTTTATACCTAAATATAAGATAACGGAATTCTTCTAAATGCACTGCCGTAATACCGCCGTGGCTATATGCCAAATTCAGATCGTTAAAGAAGATTTATTAACTTAAATATGTTAAGCTAATGAGTCGAAGCATCTCGATATCGATTGCTAAATGTGTATATACAGGAAAATCGACTTAATATCTAAATATAAGATTACGGAATTCTTCCAAATGCACTGCCATTATGCCGCCATGGCTTTATGTAAACTTCAGTGCGTTAAAGAACGTTTATTAACTTAGATATGTTAAACTAATGATTTGAAGCATTTCGATATCGATTGCTAAATGGGTATATACAAGAAAATCGACTTTATACCTAAATATAAGACTACGGACTTCTTCTAAATGCACTGCCGTTATGCCGCCATGGCTTTATATCAACTTCAATACGTTAAAGGAGGTTAATTAACTTAAATATGTTAAACTAATGATTTGAGGCATTTCGATATCGATTGCTAAATTTGTATATACAACAAAATCGACTTTATACCTAAATATAAGATTTCGGAATTCTTCCCAATGCACTGCCGTTATGCCGTTATGGATTTATGTTCAGTTCGTTAAAGGATTTTTATTAACTTAAATATGTTAAACCAGTTATTTGAAGCATATCGATATCGATTGCTTAATGCATTTATACAAGAAAATCGACTTTATACCTAAATATTAGACTACGGAATTCTTCCAAATGTACTGTCGTTATGCCGCCATGGCTTTATATCAACTTCAATACGTTAAAGAAGATTAATTAACTTAAATTTGGTAAACTAATGTTTTGAGGCATTTCGATATCGCTTGCTAAATATGTATATAAAAGAAAATCGAATTTATATCTAAACATAAGGTTACGGAATACTTCTAAATGTACTGTCGTTATGCCGCCATGGTTTATATCACATTCATTACGTTAAAGAAGGCTAATTAACTTAAATATGTTTAACTAATGATTTGAAGCATTTCGATATCGATTGCTAAATGTGTATATGCAAGAAAATCGACTATATACCTAAATATGAGACTACGGAATTCTTCTAAATGCACTGCCGTTATGCCGTTGTGGATTTATGTTCAGTTCGTTGAAGAAGGTTTATTAACTTAAATATGTTAAACCAGTTATTTGAAGCATTTCGATATCGATTGCTTAATGCATATATACAAGAAAATCGACTTTATACCTAAATATAAGCTAACGGAATTCTTCTACATGCACTGCCGTTATGCCGTCATGGCTTTATGCCAACTTCCGCTCGTTAAAGAAGGTTTATTAACTTAAATATTTTAAACTAATGATTTGAAGCATTTCGATATCGATTGCTAAATGTGTATATACAAGAAAATCGACTTTATACCTAAATATAAGATAACGGAATTCTTCTAAATGCACTGCCGTCATGGCTTTATGTTAACTTCAGTTCGTTAAAGAAGGTTTATTAACTTAAATATGTTAAACCAGTTATTTGAAGCATTTCGATATCGATTGCTTAATGCGTATATACAACAAAATCGACTTTATACCTAGATCTAAGATAACGGAATTCTTCTAAATGCACTGCCGTTATGCCGCCATGGCTTTATGTCAACTTCAGTGCGTTAAAGAAGCTTTATTAACTTAAATATATTAAACTAATGATTTGAAGCATTTCGATATAGATTGATAATGAGTATATACAAGAAAGTCGACTTTATACCTAAATATAAGATTACGGAATTCATCGAAATACACTCCCTTTATGCCGTTATGGCTTTATATCACCTTCATTACGTTAAAGAAGATTAATTAACTTAAATATGTTAAACTAATTATTTGAAGATTTTCGATATCGATTGCTAAGAGTGTAAATACAAGAAAGACGACTTTATACCTAAATATAAGATTACGGAATTCATCGAAATACACTCCCCTTATGCCGTTAATGCTTTATATCACCTTCATTACGTTAAAGAAGCTTTATTTACTTAAATATATTAAACTATTGATTTGAAGCATTTCGATATCGATTGCTAAATGAGTATATACAAGAAAGTCGACTTTATATCTAAATACAAGGTTACGGAATTTATCGAAATACACTCCCGTTATGCCGTTATGGCTTTATATAAATTTCAGTACGCTAAAGAAGGTTAATTTACTTAAATATGCTAAACTAATGATTTGAAGCATTTCGATATCGATTGCTAAATGTGTATATACAAGTAAATCGATTTTATACCTAAGTAAAAGATTACGGAATTCACCCAAATATACTGCCGCTATGCCGTTATGGCTTTATGTAAACTTCGATAAGATAAAGAAGGTTATTTAACCTAAATATGCTAAACCAGTTATTTGAAGCTTTTCGATATCGATTGCTAAATGCGTATATACAAGAAAATCGACTTAATACCTAAATATAAGATTACGGAATTCTTCTAAATGCACTGTCGTTATGCTGCCATGGCTTTGTATCACCTTCATTACCTTAAAGAAGGTTAATTAACTTAAATACGTTAAACTAATGATTTGAGGCATTTCGATATCGATTGCTAAATGTGTAAATACAAGAAAATCGACTATATACCTAAATATAAGATTACGGAATTCTTCTACATGCACTGTCGTTATGCTGCCATGGCTTTATATCACCTTAATTACCTTAAAGAAGGTTAATTAACTTAAATATGTTAAACTAATGATTTGAAGCATTTCGATATCGATTGCTAAATGAGTATATACAAGAAAATCGACTTTATACCTAAATATAAGATTACGGAATTCTTCGAAATGCACTGCCGTTATGCCGTTATGGCGTTTGTAGACTTCAGTAAAATAAAGAGGGTTATTTAACTTAAATATGTTAAACTAATGATTCGAAGCATTTCGATATGGATTGCTAAATGAGTATATACAAAAAAATCGACTTTATACCTAAATATAAGATTACGGAATTCTTCCAAATGTACTGTCGTTATGCCGTCATGGCTTTGTATCACCTTCAATACGTTAAAGAAGATTTATTAACTTAAATATGTTACACTAATTATTTGAAGCATTTCGATATCGACTGCTAAATGAGTGTATACAAGAAATTCGAATTCATACCTAAATATAAGACTACGTAATTCTTCTAAATGCACTGCCGTTATGCCGTTAAGGCTTTTGTAGACTTCAGTAAGAAAAAGAGGATTAATTTACTTAAATATGTTAGACAAATGATTTGAAGCATTTCGATATCGCTTGCTAAATGAGTATATACAAGAAAATCGACTTTATAGCTAAATATAAGATTACGGAATTCTTCGAAATGCACTGCCGTTATGCCGTTAAGGCTTTTGTAGACTTCGGTAAGATAAAGAGGGTTAATTAACTTAAATATGTTAAACTAATGATTCGAAGCATTTCGATATGGATTGCTAAATGAGTATATACAAAAAAATCGACTTTATACCTAAATAGAGGATTACGGAATTCTTCTAAATGCACTGCCGTTATGCCGTTAAGGCTTTTGTAGGCTTCAGTAAGATAAAGAGGGTTAATTATCTTAACCTTTAACCACCTGCCAGCGGTCGTGGTGAACGCAACGACTTTTTGAATTTTAATTTCGTAGGAGTTCGTTATCGCGTGTTAGTGTGCGTTCGTGTACCTTTTCTGGTGGTGGTTTAGTGTCGCGTGTGCGCTCGGCAAGCATACAAGTGCGCTCGTTTGACTTGGGTGAGTAAAAATATTTTGATAGCGGTCATGGTGACTGCGTGCAGGTAGTTATGTGATTACACACAATAACGTTTATGTTTATTGTTTTAGAGTAAAAATGGATGTAAACATCGAAAATATTAGGAGATAGTTAGAGGAAGAACTGTCGGATGTGGAGCAAATCCTGGATGAGAGTTACAGTGATATAGACCCTGAGGATTTAGAAGTTCCCGAGGTTTTAGATGACTGTGAATCTGATGACTGCCTGCAAGTGTCAAAGAGCCGATGGACAGCCGGAGGGAGGTATATTTGAGGAATTTTCTTCAGAAGACGAGTTACCCTTGTCACAACTCCAGACTAGAAATTGGAACTATTTTGGAAAAAATCGTTTTCGGTGGTCTTCTGTGCCAATTGCTAGTCGTACTAGAACTCAGCGGTATAACATTGTATCGCAAGGACAAGGACTTCAATCGGCCTGTCATGAAGTTCTCAATTATTCTACAACACCTCTTGACCTTTGGAGCATTTTATTTACAGATGAGATGCTGGAAAACATAGTGATACATACCAACGACAAAAAAAGGTAGTTACGACCAAGATATAAAAACCAAGGCTGTGTTCATGATGTTGATCTCATAGAGTTAAAAGCATTTATTAGTTTTTTATTCTATACAGCTATTTTTAAAGACAATCGGGAACATTATGCGTGGAGGTATAGTTCTGATGGCTCAGGAAGAGAAATATATCGTTGCATTCTAAGTAAAAATAGATTCGAGATTTTGATGAAAGCAATTCGTTTCGATGATGCAGAAACAAGAGCGCAACGGCGAGAGACTGACATTTCTGCTCCAATCGCCGGGCTATTCAGCTCTTTCATTCCTGTGTCTGTATTGATGAGATGCTGGTAGCTTTTCGAGGTCGGTGTCGTTTTAGGGTGTTTATGCCAAAGAAGCCCGCTAAATATGGCTTAAAGATTATGTGCCTTACAGATGCCCGAAATGGTTATTTACTCAATGCTTACATATATTTAGGTAAAGACTCGGACGGGACCAATTTGACATCAGAACACACTCGATTTTCAAAACCTACTCAAGCAGTTTTACGACTCATATCTCCAATTGAAGGGTCGAATAGAAACATCACTGCTAATAATTGGTTTTGTTCAGTTGAGCTAGTCGATGTTTTGAAAGATAAAAAGTTATCTCTTGTGGGTACTTAAAAAAAAAAAATAAAACAGAAATTCCGCCAGAATTCAAACCAAATCGGCGACGAGAAATTGGAACCTCGCTTTTCGGTTTTACTAAAAATATTACTTTGGCATCTTTTGTGCGGAAAAAAACCGTGCTGTGGTGTTAATTTCCAGCATGCACCATACAGCAAACGTAGACGATAATACAAAAAAGCCCGAAATAATATTATACTACAATGAAACTTATATTGGCGTTGATTTATTGGATCAAAGGTGTGCGAACTATACCACGGCGCGACGAACGCAAAGATGGCCTTTGTGCATTTTTTATCCTCTGTTAGATATATCAGCTTCCAATGCTTATGTCATGAGTAAGAAGTAGATTTAAATTTATGAAGCAGCTAGCAGAAGATCTGACCATGCCACACATGAATCGTCGAGAAAATAACAAGCACACTCCTCGTGACATCAAAACTTCTATTCGCCGGATCTTGAAAATAGAAGAAAAATTGCCTTCTGTTTCTGAAGCTGATCATCTTGAAAAACGTAAAACGTGTTCAACTTGTGATCCCAAGAAGAAACGAAAAACATTTCGTTTGTGTTTTATATGTAAAAATCCAATATGTGTGGAATGTTCTAAGAAAGCGTGCAAAAGTTGTCGTGAAAAATTTTAAGAATTTACCCTCTGTAATTTTCTCGAAGTTTTGTTTTTTTTTTTAACTTTTATTTTTTTATGTCATTAGAACATTATTATATTCTTTAAAGAAAGACAGAATTTTATATAACATTTTGTTCCTATGTGGATAGATCTCAATTTGTAAACTACTATGTAATTTTAGTTAAAATGTGCCAGCAATTCAATTGTTCACATTTATGAGAAAAATATGTTTTGTTTTTTTTCCTTTTTCAGTTAAATAAATAATTTAGTATATACTAAAGAGTTTTATTAATGTATTCTTATAATAAAACCTTAAAATCCTAAAAAAATTCAAGTGTTCGGATACACTGCGGTCACTGTGACCGTGCTCAGGTGGTTACGTAACTGATATAAGGCTCAGGTCGTTAAGGGTTAAATATGTTAAACTCATGATTTGAAGCATTTCGATGTCGAATGCTTAATGAGTATATACAAAAAAATCGACTTTATACCTAAATAGAGGTTTACGGAATTCTTCTAAATGCACTGCCGTTATGCCGTTAAGGCTTTTCTAGACTTCAGTAAGAAAAAGAGGATTAATTTACTTAAATATGTTAAACTCATGATTTGAAGCATTCGATATTGATTGCGAAATATATATATATAAGAAAATCGACTTTATACCTAAATATAAGATTACGGAATTCTTCCACAGGTACTGTCGTTATGCCGCCATGGCTTTATATCACCTTCATTACGCTAAAGAAGGTTAATTATTTTAAATGTGTTAAACTAATGGTGTGAAGCATTTCGATATCGATTGCTAAATGTGTAAATGCAAGAAAATCGACTTTATACCTAAATATAAAATTATAACATTACGGAATTCTTCTAAATGCACTGCCGTTATGCCGCCATGGCTTTATATCAACTTCAATACGTTAAAGAAGGTTAATTAACTTAAATATGTTAACTAATAATTTGAAGCATTTCGATATCGCTTGCTAAATGTGTGTATACAAGAAAATCGAATTTATACCTAAATATAAGATAACGGGATTCTTCTAAATGCACTGCCGTTATACCGTTAAGGCTTTATGTAGACTTCAGTAAGCTAAAAAATGTTTATTAAATTAATATGTTAAACTACTGATTTGAAGCATTTCGATATTGATATGTAAATGTGTATATAAAAGAAAATCGACTTTTTTACCTAAATAAAAGATTACGGAATTCTTCTACATGCACTGCCGTAATGCCGCCGTGGCTATATGCCACCTTCAGATCGTTAAAGAAGGTTTATCAACTTAAATATGTTAAGCTAATGAGTTGAAGCATCTCGATATCGATTGCTAAATGTGTATATACAACAAAATCGACTTTATATAAGATAACGGAATTATTCTTAATGCACTGCCGTTATGCCGCCATGGCTTTATATCAACTTCAATACGTTAAAGAAGGTTAATTAACTTAAATATGTTAAACTTATGATTTGAAGCATTTCGATATCGCTTGCTAAATGTGTATATACAAGAAAATCGACTTTATACCTAAATATAAGATTACGGAATTCTTCTAAATGCACTGCCGTTATGCCGCCATGGCTTTATATCAACTTCAATACGTTAAAGAAGGTTAATTAACTTAAATATGATAAATGATTTGAAGCATTTCGATATGGCCTGCTAAATGTGTATATACAAGAAAATCGGCTTTATACCTAAATATAAGATTACGGAATTCTTCTAAATGCACTGCCGTTATGCCGCCATGGCTTTATATCAACTTCAATACGTTAAAGAAGGTTAATTAACTTAAATATGTTAACTAATAATTTGAAGCATTTCGATATCGCTTGCTAAATGTGTGTATACAAGAAAATCGAATTTATACCTAAATATAAGATAACGGGATTCTTCTAAATGCACTGCCGTTATACCGTTAAGGCTTTATGTAGACTTCAGTAAGCTAAAAAATGTTTATTAAATTAATATGTTAAACTACTGATTTGAAGCATTTCGATATTGATATGTAAATGTGTATATAAAAGAAAATCGACTTTATACCTAAATAAAAGATTACGGAATTCTTCTACATGCACTGCCGTAATGCCGCCGTGGCTATATGCCACCTTCAGATCGTTAAAGAAGGTTTATCAACTTAAATATGTTAAGCTAATGAGTTGAAGCATCTCGATATCGATTGCTAAATGTGTATATACAACAAAATCGACTTTATATAAGATAACGGAATTATTCTTAATGCACTGCCGTTATGCCGCCATGGCTTTATATCAACTTCAATACGTTAAAGAAGGTTAATTAACTTAAATATGTTAAACTTATGATTTGAAGCATTTCGATATCGCTTGCTAAATGTGTATATACAAGAAAATCGACTTTATACCTAAATATAAGATTACGGAATTCTTCTAAATGCACTGCCGTTATGCCGCCATGGCTTTATATCAACTTCAATACGTTAAAGAAGGTTAATTAACTTAAATATGATAAATGATTTGAAGCATTTCGATATGGCCTGCTAAATGTGTATATACAAGAAAATCGGCTTTATACCTAAATATAAGATTACGGAATTCTTCTACATCCACTGACGTTATGCCAACTTCAGATCGTTAAAGAAGGTTTATTAACTTAAATATGTTAAGCTAATGAGTTGAAGCATCTCGATATCGATTGCTAAATGTGTATATAAAAGAAAATCGACTTTATACCTAAATATAAGATTACGGAATTCTTCTAAATGCACTGCCGTTATACCGTTAAGGCGTTATGTAGACTTCAGTAAGATAAAGAAGGTTAATTAACTTAAATATGTTAAACTAATGATTTGAAGCATTTCGTTATCGATTGCTAAATGTGTATATAAAAGAAAATCGACTTTATACCTAAATATAAGATTACGGAATTCTTCTAAATGCACTGCCGTTATCCCGCCATGGCTTTAAATCAACTTCAATACGTTAAAGAAGGTTAATTAACTTAAATATGTTAAACAATGATTTGAAGCATTTCGATATCGATTGCTAAATGCGTATATACAACAAAATCGACTTTATACCTAAATATAAGATTTCGGAACTCTTCCAAATGCACTGCCGTTATGCCGTTAAAGCTTTTGTAGACTTCAGTAAGACAAAGAGGATTAATTAACTTAAATATGTTAAACTTATGATTTGAAGCATTTCGATATCGATTGCTAAATGTGTATATACAAGAAAATCGACTTTATACCTAAATATAAGATTACGGAATTCTTCTAAATGCACTGCCGTTATACCGTTAAGGCGTTATGTAGACTTCAGTAAGCTAAAAAATGTTTTTTAACTTATAATGTTAAACAAATGATTTGAAGCATTTCGATATCGATAGCTCAATGTGTATATACAAGAAAATCGACTTTATACCTAAATATAAGATTACGGAATTCTTCTACATCCACTGACGTTATGCCAACTTCAGATCGTTAAAGAAGGTTTATTAACTTAAATATGTTAAGCTAATGAGTTGAAGCATCTCGATATCGATTGCTAAATGTGTATATACAACAAAATCGACTACATACCTAAATATAAGATTACGGAATTCTTCTAAATGCACTGCCGTTATGCCGCCATGGCTTTATATCAACTTCAATACGTTAAAGAAGGTTAATTAACTTAAATATGTTAAACTAATGATTTGAAGCATTTCGATATCGCTTGCTAAATGTTTATATAAGTTATTATATTGCGCTCGAATGCTGCATTGCAACAACACAGCTTAGCGTATGTCATCA
>JAPZAG010003032.1:0-12850 GCA_027475135.1 Bactrocera correcta | reverse complement strand
TCGGAATGGTAGAGAAGAAAAGAGCCGAAACCAAAAAACCCAGGCCAAAAGGATGCTTATTGTTGAAATGATGAATAATGACTATTGTTGTCTTCGATATTCTTGGTTTGGTGAATCATGAATTTGTTCCAGAGATACAGCCTGTCAATAGGAAGTCCTATTTGGGCGTCTCGAGTAGTTTTCTTGAGAACATCCGTCGAAAACGGATGGAAGAGCAACCCTGGATTTTACATGATGATAATGCAAAAACGCAATGAATACCATCGAAAAACCATGGTATTCACCAGATGTGGCTCCGTGCAATATTTTCTTGTTCCCCAAATTGAAATTGGCGCTTCATGGAACACGTTTTTAGTCGATCGAAGAGATTAAACAAAATCCGCCGAAGGAGCCGATGGCCATCTCAAAAGGTATTTATGAAAAGTGTTTCGAGTACTAGAAAAGTTAGTGGTATAAGTGTATTACATCTGGAGGGGATTACTTTGAAGGTGACAAAATAAATATTTAGGAATAATTAAATATTTTGAGTTTTGTTTATACGTATTATCCATTTTTTGTCACAGTAAAGCGACTGATTAAAACATAAAATCTTGTACCAAGATGTTTCGAGAAAAACGCGTTAAAGTTTTGTTATCCATTCAAACAGTTCTAGTAGCCATGACTCTGAGACGGGTATACGAGTAAAATGTTATAAAAGAATTTTAATTTGTTTAAGAGAGACATACGAAAAACTGATTTTTTCCATTATTTTAGACTGGAATACCCTTTTAACCCTCTCCAAAACCCAATGGAAACGAATATGAGAATTTCGAAAAACTTTCGCGTTTCTTTTGAAAAGTGAATAAATTGAAACTTAATATATTATATTGTTATCGCAATTAACTTGTTAACGAGGGTTATCGGGTTAACTACGTTATTAACGATCGCGTGGGTGCACCGATTTGTCATATGGGTTGTTAAAATATTTTATTGACGCAAATTAAAGAAAGTTTCCCAAACCAAAAGCGAATGTGGGAACACGCAAGCGCAAGTATCGGTATATATAAGCTATAGCTGTACATTTATATGTATTTATGTATGTATGTATGCATGTAAATCTGTGTCCGCTAAAGCGCTGCGCTGCAACAGCATTTAGCAAGTGTATTTTATGTGATTCCTTTGTAATGGGGAGCAACTTAATTTACTTATCTACCCTCGAGATGTCAACCTTTTCCGTTAACCGCATTATTTGCATACGAAACAATAATAACAACAACACAAACATATACAATATCAACAACAAATTACAAGCGGTGTTTCGCGATATCGCTAAAGAGGCATCAACAGCGCGCAGACAATCGCGGCAACAAGAGGCCAGAGTGAACTGTAAATTTGTAAGCAATACGCCGGCGCAGCACAGGAAGCCACATTTGCACACAGTTGTGGCAACTTAAATGATTTCCAATCAGTGCTCGGGCAGCAAAGTTGACTTACGGCCGAGTGCGCGGAGGCCAGCAGCGCGCCGGTGGTGGCTGAGCGGATGCTCATGTTCGCATGCGCGACATAATCGACACGCAGATCTGCGCGGCGACGACAAAAGCAAATGACAGCAGCGGCGGCAGGAGTCGAAACAACAACAATATCGACAACAACAACAACAACAACAAATGTTATGCAGCATCAGTAGCCGCAAATCAGTTAAAGCCGCAGCCAAATCAGCAGCAATAACAAACACAGGCAGCAGAGATAAACAAAAAAAAAAAAACAACAACAACAAGAGCGCAACAACAAGCTGGATAGTGGCAAAAATAATGTCAGCGAAAGCTGTGCAAATCGGCGGCTCTCAGCGATTTTACAACATTTTTTGCGATTTGACTGCCTTTGGCTTCAACTTTAAGCGCAAATACAGTATTTGTTGTTGTTATTGCCTTCAACGCTGAGCAGCGTGTGCACAGCAGCAATAATGTGTACAACAGTTGTTAGTGGTTATTGACGATTGGCAATCGCCTGCAGTTGCAGAGCACTGATAGTCTTTTGTTGTTGTAGTAGAAGTTGTTGTTGTTGTTGCAGGCGCTGTCAATTGCAAAGATGACAAAATGCGGGACAATTGGCTGGCAGCAGCAGTTTTTGCATAAATCTGTATTGTTTTTGTTGTTGTTGTTGCAGCTCATCTACATATCGATTTCAAAGCTTCCGTCTCAGCAATGCCGAATTCACCGTTGAGTTACGCGGAATCAATGCGCATCGATCGCGTTAGTGTTTGGCCGCGTTGCACAACTGTGAAGACTAGCTTTTTTTTTTTTTTTTTTTTTTTTTGTTGTCGGAGGGGGAATCTTCTAAAGATACTGCCAGGGTGAGGCTGGCAGCATGCACGATTCATATTGTTCGCTAGAGTACACCTCTTTCGGGACCACGCCCAGCCAGTGTTTGTTCACTACGCTGAACTTGCGAAACAATATGCCTACGTACTAAACCCTTAACTCCGGCTGCTATAGCTTGTATTCGGACCTGCGGGACCGCCGTTAAGCACTACTTCGCAGGACCGAGCTGGGCGATAACTGCCTCTTCACGATCTACCTCCAGGGTTATTCACATGGTCTTATGCTTCTGCGCTGCCTCTCCTTCATCCTGAGTTCCCGGAGCGCTATTGCACTCCACTCTTTCATTTTAGCCCACACCAGCTGTGATCGCAGCATGTGACTAACTATGTTGTCGGGCGTCATCCTTTCCTCTGTTAGCTTTTCGATGGTCTCTCTCTCCATTGCATACCTCGTGCAGGAGAAGAAGATGTGCTCTGCGTTTTCTGCGGCATTTCCACAGAAAGAACAGTGTGTTTCGTCATCATGGCCAAATCTGTGCAGGTATTCCCTGAAACAGCCATGGCCCGATAAGAACTGGGTTAAGTAGAAATCTGTCTCCCCATGACGTCTGTCAATCCAGGCCGGTACATTCTTTATAAGCCTATAGGTCCATCTTCCTTTATCTGCCGCATCCCATTGCTTTTGCCACTCCTCGAGACTTGTCTTCCTCTCGTTTTTGCGCTCGTCGGCCGTTAGGCGCCTATGCATGGCTTTTGTTTTAAAGTAGACTCTACTTAACTCAGAGGCCATTATATCCGGTGGCATAAGACCAGATATGATAGCACTCGCCTCGTGCGACACCGTTCTAAACGCACAGGCAACTCTAAGGGCGCATAGCCTGGACACAGATTTGGCCATATTGACACAGGTTTTTTGACGAAGGGCTGTCCCCCATATCGGAGCTGCGTACATAAGCATTGATTGGCTAACTTTAGCCAGCAGAGCTCTTCTACTTTGACTTGGGCCACCAATGTTTGCCATTATTCTCGACAGGACCGCAGTCACTTTAGCCGCTTTACCACAGGCCTTTTCAATGTGCGCCTTGAAATTGAGCCTCGTAGCGATCATAACTCCAAGGTACCTCAGTGAATTTTGTGTTACAACGTTGTATCCATCAATGTTCAGAGTCACCGTTTCTAGCTTTTTTCTGCTCGTGATGAGTACTGCCTCTGTTTTTTCACCTGCAAGCTGCAGCTTGTTTCTCGCAAGCCAGTCTTTGATTTTCGACACGGTCTCATTGCATATGATCTGTATCTGCAAGAGTTCTTTAGCTACGATCGTTACGGCAATATCGTCGGCATAGCCAATTATCTGTGCTTCTTTTGGCAGCGGTAATCGTAACACCCCGTCGTACAGCACATTCCAAAGTAGTGGACCTAGAACGGAGCCTTGTGGTACACCACCTGTCACCGTGTAGGTTTTTGGACCTGCATCGGTATCGTACAGCAGTAGTCTGTCAGACAGATAGCTGCTTATTATCCTCAGAAGATACCCCGGGGTGTTTCTTGCCTCTAGTGCTCTCAGTATTTGTGGCCAGTATGCCGAATTGAAAGCGTTTTTCACGTCCAGCGTAACAACTGCGCAGTATTCTTTATCTCCATACATCCATCTGGTGCCCTCTATGGCTTTGGCCGCAATGTTCGTCACTTTTCCAACTGCATCTAAGGTGGACCGATGTCTTCTGAATCCAAATTGGTTTTCAGATAACCCAGGTGATTCTTCTTCTAGGTGGCGTTCTAGGCGTGTGCAAATTAGTCTTTCCAGTATTTTGGCCATCGTGTCGATCATGCAGAGTGGGCGATACGCACTCGGCTCTCCCGCCGGTTTGTTTGGCTTTTGGAGGAGAACCAGCCGCTGTTTCTTCCAAACTTTCGGGAAAACACCTTCATTCAGACATCGTGTGTAGAGTTCGGCGAATGCCTTCTTGATATGCCTGATGGCAATTTTCAGAGCTTTGTTCGGGATGCCATCAAGTCCAGGAGCCTTTGCGTTGCCAAATCTCTCCGCCACTTCCATTACCTCCTTCTCGTCTACAATTGGAGATTCCATCCTGGTTGGTATCGTTCTACTCATTTGTGGTTCTTGCGTTGGGAAAAGCGTTTTCACCACCTTTTCTAGGAGGATCGGACAGGTTGGCGCTTGGCTTTTACCCCCTCTGAATTTTGCCATCACTATTTTATATGCGTCACCCCACGGATTCTCGTCCACCTTCTCGCATAATTCTTTAAAACTCGAGGACTTACTTCTTTTGATAGCCTTTTTGAGTTCTTTACGTTTTTTTTTGAAGCTTTCTCGCAATCTAGTATGATGTGGCGTGCCTTGGCTTCTTTGGCAGAGGCGTCTCGCTTTATGACATTCATTTCTCAGTGTGCTGATCTCCTCGTTCCACCAGTATGCGGGCCTGTGGGTTATGTTGTGCCTTTTCCTACACATAGCAGCATCACAGGCCTTACTTATACGCTTAACCAGATTTTCAGTCTGTTGGTCAACGTTGGTCGCACCATCTAGGTTCTCATCCAGCATAAATTTGAAAATTTCTTCATCTAACGTTTCAACCTTCCATCCTTTTTTCTGCCATTTTATAGCGCTGGGTCGAGTTTGTATTTGATTTCGGATTTCCAGCAAGATGGCCAGGTGATCGCTATGCGTATAAAAGTCGCACACCTTCCAATTTGCAAATCGAACTAGCGTGCTGCTGGCGAATGTTATATCTATTATCGATCCACGTCCATTCTTTTCAAAAGTATTTCTACCGCCGGTATTGAGCAACACGGCGTCTAGCACAGAAAACGCTTTGAGAAGAGCATTACCCCGTCTGTTTGTGTAGCTACTACCCCACTCAATTGCCCATGCGTTGAAATCGCCTGCTATCACGTTTGGTGTGGTAGTGAGGGCGTCTCGGACTATTTGATCAAGAATTATTTCGTAGTCTCCTTGCAGCACACTCGGGGGAATATAGCAGCTGTAGAAATAAATGCCACCTATTTTCGCTCGTGTATAGTAAGATCTTCCAAGGAGCGGGTTTTTCTTGGAAGGCGTTACCCCCACAGGCCCATATGGCAGCTTTGTTTTCCTTGTCGGAGATCCACGTTCCCGCATTTATGTTTTTATATTGTTCACACACTATCGCCACCTCTACCTTTTCCTCGAAGATTGTTTGCTTCAGCAGCTCTTGAGCAGCTTCACAATGATTTAAGTTGATTTGGACAACCTTCATTTCATCCTTTTACACGCCGCTTGATATAGGGGACACTTCCAACTTCCAATCCGGTGACCTGTCTCCTTTTTCCCACTGCTTTTGCATGCCGCACACGACGGGCTTTTATCACACTCCTTTGCGAAATGCCCCTTTTCACCACACTTAGCACAACATTTACTTCGATCATCCTCACTCGTACATGCCCTCGCCAGATGGCCGTATTCCAGGCACCTGAAACACTTTTTGAGATTCGGCTTCTCCCTTATTCTGCAGACCACCCATCCAATCTTGATCTTATGAGCGTCAAGTAGCCGCTTTGAGTCCGCTGCGGGAAGGCTGATGACTGCCGTCTGTGTGCCCGCGTACGCCTGCCTCATGGTTTTGATCGCCTTTTCGTCAAAGGAATTTAGCTCTTTGATTTGTGAGCGTATTGCCACTGCTATGTCTTCTTTGGTGGTTATTTCGTCCAAGTCTCGAATCTCCACTGATACTTCATGGGTTAGAGCTCTTATTTGCGCCTGGTCGCCCAGAACCTTGCATATTTCCTTTTCATATGCTCCCGTGTTCATCTGGGCCTTCTTCATTTCCAGAAGTATTTCGCCTTTTACCGTCTTCCGGATCCGCGAAACGTTTTCTCCCAGCTCTTTCAGAGCATCTTCCTTTTTGACGGCTCTAAGCATATCGCTGTACGACATGCTTCCAGTGCGCGCAATGATAATTGCATCGGGCCTCGGACGTGGAGCAGAAACCGTCTTCTTTTTCATGTTTTGAGTTTTTGGTTTCACCTGCGTCCATTCACTTCCCTGTTCTTCTGCCTTCCGTTCCTTTGCAGGAATGTTTCCTTCATTCCTCTTCCACGCAGTGGTCCTCTTTTGGACTTCCTCTTGGCTGGCTTTCTTCTTTGGTGGGGTCTTTCGCGTCTGCTGCTCATCCTCGCGGGGTCTTTTTGGAGTTGAATCTACTCCAGTATGTCTTAAAATAACATTTCGCCTGGTTGCTTTAACTTTGTTATACTCCATTTGGGCGCGTTCATGGAGCTTTGTGACAGATGTTAGCAAATCCCGGATCTGATTATTGATCGATCGCTGAGGCAGTTTCATTGCTTCCGTTAGCCTCTTAATCATATCTCCCAATTCAGCCATAATGTCCCCTCCTGGTTGCGTTAGTTCCGCTCGAAGCGTGCTGTCTTGCAGGGCTGGTGGCGACGATCTCGCTCTTTCAGGCCTTTCCACCGTGAGACCCTGTTTCGGTGATCGCATCAATCTTGGTGCGCGTCTAAAGGGATCAGCTTCGACGCAAATGCTACTCGGCGTTCTCCTTGTGAAGACTAGCATGTGTGTGTGGGTTTGTGTGCATTTCGGTCACAGATGTGAATATTTTAGACAGTATTTAAAGATTTTCTTATTTCCGCATTGGTAATGAGTGGTGAGAATATAACTGTGAACAAATGAGTATAACAATTTTTGGAGTCTCGAAAAAGGGTTCAATTAAGTAGTTCGAGCAAAACTCCTTTTTTTTTGTTTTGTTTGACAGGAAATGTCGAGCCACATGTAGTATCTATCATAAGGACTTGAAGCTATGAAGATAGGATAGATCTGTCCTTGTAGTTATAGCAGTTTGTGAATGAAATGAGTTGAGCAAGACCAGCAGGTAAGCACGAAGACTTCGAAATCTCCGACTGAAACCGTTCTGATTATAGTTAATACTGGCCTGACAAATAGATGGCGCTATTAAAATTGAACCCATTCTAGGAAGAAATTTTCATCGAATTAGGAAGTGATCGCCGTAACTGAGGCCTATTTTGAAGCAACGAACGAATCGTACGACCAAAATGAAAAAGTAGGAGAGTCGCTATAATCACCCTTGAAGAGAACTACTACGTAGAATAGAAAAAAGAAGAATTTTGCTAACAATATGTGTGTTTTTCTATGGCAAGTCTCTGACTTTTCAATTGACCTGTAAAACTGCATTTGAACATTTTTTGTTTAAATATGTGATATTTGAGGACGTTGGAGATTTCTCTGAAAAAAAAGCGGAACATTCGAGAAGGAAGTTTTGAGATCTTTTTCTCTTCCTATTCCAATCAGAAGATTCTCTGTCGAGCAGTGGTATGGTGGACCTTCTACAACTATTAAAAGATAAACTTTGCTATGGTCGAAGAGCCAGAAAAACTCTACGACTTTCCATTTATTTGTAACTAAACATATATTGAGCTCCCTTGTGGCTCAAACTTCTATTTATGAACCGCAAGTAGTCAGCAGAACTGCTATTCGTTCACTGTTCTGTACCAAGTGAGCCCGAAGTAACTACCCTATAAAGCTCAATAATCTTGCAGTTTCCTGTAACTTTGCTGGGGTCAAGCATCCAATCTAGTGTAATCATGAAGTAATATCATGCCAAATATAAGCAGCCTAGATTTTCACTAACTCCGAGCAGCAAGCTGAAGGCTAGTATCTCTGGTCTATAACCGAAATGGATAGTCGCCATTGTGAACAAGGCTGCACTTTGGTAGTAGATTTTCCGCTAGATCTATCAGTAATTTTGTAACTAGCATTGATAGATAGCTCCCAAAAGTCTACTCCTCCATAAAATCTCCCCCTAACCATTGATCCATTTGTAAAAGGCTTACCACCCGTCTATTTCAGCGACTCCCATCCTTACCTGCCTCGAAAGTATAGTATATAAGAAGAGAAAACACTGGGGGAGTTAGACTTCGTGAACTGTAATCCAGGTATTTTGGAGTGAAATCAAAATGTTCATTTAGGGACCAGCTCTCTCTGAATCTAAGAGCAACTTTCGCAACCACCCAGTTTCTGGGTACAGTTAGTCCGAAAAATTTCAGTAAATGGAGAGACCTGGATAGTAAAAAGACCATGAAGAGGAAGGACCTAATCTCAGCTACATATTTTCTTAACGTTAAGATGAGAAATTCTTATTTAGAGTATAGAGTAAGGATTAGTTAAACTTTGTGAAGATAGGTGTAATAAAGTACATATGCAAAGAAAACGTCTGAATGTTTCGAAAAGCCTTAACATACATAGGAACGGTGTCAAGTGAAACTGCATAAAACGATTTGCTAAGGGACTATGGAACACTTCATGGGAAGCTGGGAAGCAGAGCAGCAGTGGATAGTAACTTTATTTCTTCTTTCCTCCAGCTCTTAAAAGCACCAATGTAATAAGTGGAACATATTATCAAGAGTGGCTTACGACTGTCAATCGATAACGTGTTTGACTTTGGTAAGTCCATGCATTATTCTTACGACGATCTGAACAAAAGCACGGCAAAGAAAGTTATAATTAGATGGAATGATATATTGGAATGCAAAATTGCAAAAGTTATGTTTAAAGCGATAGATCAAAAATACACAATTCACTGGTAACAGTCAGCTGGCGGCACTAGGGAAACACTGATACACTGGAAGAGGCAGGGAGGCCGCGGAATCATTTCAAATTCGCTGGCACCCTAAAGAATCACTTCTCCTTATGAACTATGTAACGGTATTTGGAATCGCTAAGAACCAAATCTTGTATATTTTTCCTATCAGGAAAAGAAGAGACCAATGACGCATGAGGATGAAGTATTCAAGGAAAAGATTCTGAGATAAGCAAATTCATATATGGGTAAATCGGATTCAAGTGAAATAAATTAATATTGTACCGATTTGTGTTCGGTAAAGTTTCCTATATGTAAAGGATGGATCGTGATTTCAAATTGAACGAAGAGAAAAATGAATATTGTGCCAATATGGTTTTCCTATATTAGATCAGAGGTCAATAAACACTTCTGGATGTATTTTAATGGAGTGGTCTTTATATGTAAAATATATTGTTCGGCCGGTCGAAATAGTTGTGGCAGTTAAGGTAAAAGAACGCTACAAGACGAGCTTTCTGACATGGAAATGAGATATTTTTTCCTTAGAAAACACATAATATACTTCTGAGACTAAGATTATCAAGTAATAAGTTTGAATATCGCTGTACGGAATTCTAAAGTAATTTTCCTCTCGAACCTACGGCTTTGTATAATTTTTCGTGTTTTTTATTTCACAACTTTGATTTTTGTTGTGATTTTGTGCTTCAACGTCAGAGCTTCTATGATTTTTGTTTTTACTGAAAAATGTTGTTATTGAAATTGATTTCTCAAAAATTATGTGCTATATCAGTTATAATAGTTTTGTCAATTACAACGTTTGCGCTGTGCAATCAACAATTGAGCAAAGCTTATCCAGGTCTGCACCACCATACCGAGCATCTTGAGAGGAGTAGAGGCTATAAATTTTTAATTACTGGTGGCTATCGGCCCAAAGTAGCGAATCTGACAAAATATTTAGTTTCGATAAGTCATGCTAATTTTAAGAAATTTTTTGGTGACGCACATTTTTGTGGCGGTGCCATCGTCAAGCCGAATACCATTCTAACTGCCGCCCATTGTATAAGCAAGTAAGTGCTTTCGCCTTGAGCTTAAATCAGCACAATAAAACCCGCAATTATTTACATTCGACATAGGCGTTTGTATGGCTTTCAAATGTTGCGCTCAATCATCGTAATAGCTGGTACACCGAATCGTCTGCAGAAAACCGAACACACACAAATTATGAAAGTGAAACGTGTTGCCGTGTATGGCGAGTCCAAAACCGAGAAGTCCGTCGATATTGCGGTTATCATTTTGCAGCGCAACATACGCATCGACAATGTGACAACAGGCATATTGCCGCTCACCGATCATCCGTTGCGTGCTGGTGATAAGTGTACCGTTCTCGGTTGGGGGCGTGTATTCGATGTGAGTTCCTTCGACATTTGTTTCTGTGTACATCTCCGTTGAACGTTGATTTGATTTGTTTTGTGTTTTTGCGTTTGCAGCATGGTCCGATGCCGGCCACTGCTTTGTACGTGGATTTGGAAATTTGGTCACGTCGGAAATGTCAATCGTATAGAAACTTCTATATGCCATCCTTGCTATGCGCCGGTGTGCCTGAAGATCCCGAGCGCGATTCATGTGCTGGCGATTCGGGTGGGCCATTGATATGTGACGAGAAAGTAGTGGGTATTGTTTCATTCGGCATCGGCTGTGGCACGCCCGGCTATCCCGGCTTTTATACGAACGTCTACAGGTACTTGGATTGGATAAGGACCAATCTCGCGTACAGATTGCATATCAATTATATTTTAATGGTCAAATTGATATTTTTCTTATGGTTAGTGTAAGCTCAGCCACTTTGAAGAATATACGAAATTGGATATCATATATTTATTAGATTGTTCTTTCAGTGGACTGTTTTCTTTTCTAATTTCTTCTACACTTTTACCGAGATGTTAACTACGCATCGGATTCCTCTAAAGACGACTAGCTTGGGACTTCAGTATAGACATAATTCTCCGCATCTAAACCTCTTCAACATTCACGTCTCTACTCATTAGCACGCAAAAGGGGATTTTGATCTAACCGTGGCAGAATATAGTCTGATTTACTAAAGTTTAGCTGGTTCATGAAAGCGCCATGTCTATAATCCTTCGTGTTCCAACCTCGTAATTCCGTTTTTCTTATAGCAGACTTTGCTGATACTTTCTGAGTAAAGACGTATATGGGCAGTAAAGACGTATATGGGAGTCCTAGTAACTCCTACCCAGGCTGGTCTCTATTGAAAGCTTGTAAAGCAGGTAAAAGAGAGTCACTTCGACTAACTTCGCATCGCACACCGGATAAGGAAATAGCCCATTTCGCCTTTTTGTTTTTTGAATTTCGCAGCTATATATGAAGCGCTACAGAGCTCGTATATGGCAATACTATACATCTTTAAAAGGTCTTGACATAACCTACAAAACGAGGCTATGAATGATTAGTTTTGATATAGCGTTCAACAGTTATAGACGTGTAAACATGGAGTTCACTAACGCCGACATTCGCGCTATTTTAAAGTTTTCGTTCGTTAAAAGCAAATCCGCTAAAGAAACGTTCCGTGAGATTGATGGTTTTTTGGGGGGATGGTACTCTATTATTTCTAACTGCGGAGGAATGGTTTCGACGATTCAAACCCGGGTGAAAACGACACCATGGATAAGCCAGCCGTCGGAAGACCTGTGACGACAAATACCGATCAAATCATGGAAAACATCGAGTTAGATATGTTAGGCATGTGGCATCTCGTGACATCAACCAGAAGTTGGGAGTAAGACACCAAACCATTTTAAACCATCTGCAGAAAGATGGATACACAAAAAAGCTTGATGTTTGGGTGCCGCATGATTAGACGCAAACAAACCTTCTGGACCGAATCAACGCTTGCGATGTGCTGCTGAAACGGAACGAAATCGACCCATTTTTGAAGCGGATGGAGACTGCCGACGAAAAATGGATCACATACGACAATATCAAGTGAAAACGGTCGTGGTTGAAGGCCGGTGAATCGCCCCAAACCATGGCCAAGCCGGGATTGACGGCAGGAATATTTTGCTGTGTATTTGGTTGGGTTGGAAGGGAATCATCCACTATGAGCTGCTCTAATAAGGCAAGACGCTTAATTCTACAATCTACTGCGAACAACTGGACTACTTGAAGCAGGCGATCGACCAGAAGCGTCCAGAATTGGCCAACAGGAAGGGCGTAGTGTTCCACCAAGACAACGCCAGACCACACATTTCCTTTTTGACTCGTCAGAAGCTACGGGAGCTCGGTTAGGTGATTTTATTGCAGCCACCATATAGCCCGGACATAGCGCCAAGTGATTACCACCTGTTCCTGTCCATGGCGAACGCCCCTGTTGGTTTAAATTTGAACTCAAAAGACGATTGTGTAAAGTGGCTGTCCGAGATCTTCGCAAATAGGGAGGGAGGCTTGTATGGGGGGTTATTATGAAGTAGCCGTCTAGATGGAAATACATTATCGAACGAAACGGCGCATTTTTGAACTAAATCCGATCATTGTCACTCTTTTTAGAAAGCATTGAATAAAAAGAAAAAGGAAAGGAGATATTTGACAACCTAATAAGTAAATTTTGTGGCCCACTATTACGGTTTAGAATTTTGGCTTTCTGATAAAATAAGAACCTCTAACCTCAGTGGATTCTATAGATATGGAGATAATAATAGAGATAAAGACAGAACGAGAGATTTAGGTAGGGATAGAGATGGAAGAGATATAGATATGCTATATGTGGATATAAATATAGATATGGATATAGACATAGATATTGATATAGATATATATATATATATGTATAATATTAAATAGAGATATAGTTACCGGACAATGTCTGTTCAATGCCTGTTGTGATAGTATGCCTTTTACAAAGTTCAAAAGACTGTTATCTTCC
>JAPZAG010003031.1:0-12856 GCA_027475135.1 Bactrocera correcta | reverse complement strand
ATAACGGCATAACGGCAGTGCATTTAGAAGAATTCCGTTATCATATATTTAGGTATAAAGTCGATTTTCTTGTACATACACATTTAGAAATCGATATCGAAATGCCTCAAATCATTAGTTTAACATATTTAAGTTAATAAAGCTTCTTTAACGCACTGAAGTTAACACAAAGCCATGGCGGCATAACGGCAGTTCATGTAGAAGAAGTCCGTTATCATATATTTAGGTATAAAGTCGATTTTCTTGTATATACACATTTAGCAATCGATATCGAAATGCCTCAAATCATTAGTTTAACATATTTAAGTTAATTAACCTTCTTTAACATATTGAAGTTGATATAAAGCCATGGCGGCATAACGACAGTACACTTGGAAGAATTCCGTAATCTTATATTTAGGTATAAAGTCGATTTTCTTGTATATATGCATTAAGCAATCGTTTTCGAAATGCTTCTAATAACTAGTGTAACATATCTAAGTTAATAAATCTTCTTAAACGAACTAAAGTTAACATAAAGCCATAACGGCATAACGGCTTTGCATTTGGAAGAATTCCGTAATCTTATATTTAGGTATAAAGTCGATTTTGTTGTGTATATGCATTTAGCAATCGATTTCGAAATGCTTCAAATAACTAGTGTAACATATCTAAGTTAATAAATCTTCTTAAACGAACTAAAGTTAACGTAAAGCCATAACGGCATAACGGCTTTGCATTTGGAAGAATTCCGTAATCTTATATTTAGGTATAAAGTCGATTTTGTTCTGTATATGCATTTAGCAATCGATTTCGAAATGCCTCAAATCATTAGTTTAACATATTTAATTTAAATAAAGCTTCTTTAACGCACTGAAGTTAACACAAAGCCATGGCGGCATAACGGCAGTTCATGTAGAAGAATTCCGTAATCTTCTATTTAGGTATAAAGTCGATTTTCTTGTATATACACATTTAGCAATCGATTTCGAAATGCTTCAAATAACTGGTGTAACATATCTAAGTTAACAAACCTTCTTTAACGAACTGAAGTTAACATAAAGCCATAACGGCATAACGGCAGTGCATTTAGAAGAATTCCGTAATCGTATATTTAGGTATAAAGTCGATTTTCTTGTATATATGCTTTAAGCAATCGATTTCGAAATGCTTCAAATAACTAGTGAAACATTTCTAAGTTAATAAATCTTCTTAAACGAACTAAGGTTAACATAAAGCCATAACGGCATAAGGGCAGTTCATGTAGAAGAATTCCGTAATCTTATATTTAGGTATAAAGTCGATTTTCTTGTATATACTCATTTAGCAATCGATATCGAAATGCTTCAAATCATAAGTTTAACATATTTAAGTTAATTAACCCTCTTTATCTTACTGAAGTCTACAAACGCCTTAACGGCATAACGGCAGTGCATTTGGAAGAATTCCGTAATCTTATATTTAGGTAAAAATTCGATTTTTTGTATATACTCATTTAGCAATCGATATCGAAATGCTTTAAATCATTAGTTTAACATATTTAAGTTAATTAACCCTCCTTATCTTACTGAAGTCTACAAACGGCTTAACGGCATAACGGCAAAGCATTTAGAAGAATTACGTAATCTTATATTTAGGTATAAAGTCGATTTTGTTGTATATACACATTTAGCAATCGATATCGAAATGCTTCAAATCATTAGTTTAACATATTTAAGCTAATTTACCCTCTTTATCTTACTAAAGTCTACAAAACCCTTATCGGCGTAACGGCAGTGCATTTGGAAGAATTCCGTAATCTTATATTTAGGTATAAAGTCGATTTTCTTGTATATTCACATTTAGCAATCGATATCGAAATGCCTCAAATCATTAGTTTAACATATTTAAGTTAATTAACCCCCTTTATCTTACTGAAGTCTACAAACTCTTTAGCGGCATAACGGCAGTGCATGTAGAAGAATTCCGTTATCATATATTTAGGTATAAAGTCGATTTTCTTGTACATACACATTTAGAAATCGATATCGAAATGCCTCAAATCATTAGTTTAACATATTTAAGTTAACTAAATTTCTTTAACATATTGAAGTTGATATAAAGCCATGGCGGCATAACGACAGTACATTTGGAAGAATTCCGTAATCTTATATTTAGGTATAAAGTCGATTTTCTTGTATATATGAATTAAGCAATCTATTTCGAAATGCTTCAAATCATTAGTTTAACATATTTAAGTAAATTAACCCTCTTTATCTTACTAAAGTCTACAAAAGCCTTAACAGCATAACGGCAGTGCATTTGGAAGAATTCCGTAATCTTATATTTAGGTATAAAGTCGATTTTCTTGTATATACTCATTTAGCAATCGATATCGAAATGCTTCAAATCATCAGTTAAACATATTTAAGTAATAAACCTTTTTTAACGAACTGAAGTTGGCATAAATCCATGGCGGCATAACGGCAGCGCATTTAAAATAATTCCGTAATCATATATTTTGGTATAAAGTCGATTTTTTTGTATATACGCATTTAGCAATCGATATCGAAATACTTCAAATCATTAGTTTAACATATTTAAGTTAATTAACCTTCTTTATCTTACTGAAGTTTACATAAAGCCATAACGGTATAACGGCAGTGCATTTGGGAGAATTTTGTAATCTTATATTTAGGTATAAAGTCGATTTTGTTGTATATACACATTTAGCAATCGATATCGAAATGCTTCAAATCATTAGTTTAACATATTTAAGCTAATTAACCCTCTTTATCTTACTGAAGTCTACAAACATCATAACGGCAAAGCATTTAGAAGAATTACGTAATCTTCTATTTAGGTATAAAGTCGATTTTCTTGTATATACGCATTTAGCAATCGATATCGAAATGCTTCAAATAATTAGCTTAACATATTTAAGTTAATTAACCCTCTTTATCTTACTTAAGTCTACAACCGCATAACGGCAAAGCATTTAGAAGAATTACGTAATCTTATATTTAGGTATAAAGTCGATTTGGTTGTATATACACATTTAGCAATCGATATCGAAATGCTTCAAATCATTAGTTTAACATATTTAACCCAAATTTAAACCCCTCTTTATCTTACTAAAGTCTACAAAAGCCTTAACGGCGTAACGGCAGTGCATTTGGAAGAATTCCGTTATCTCATATTTAGGTAGAAAGTCGATTTTCCTGTATATATGCATTAAGCAATCGATTTCGAAATGCTTCAAATAACTAGCGTAACATATCTAACTTAATAAACCTTCTTTAACGAACTGAAGTTAACATAAGGCCATAACGGCATAACGGCAGTGCATTTAGAAGATTTCCGTAAGCTTATATTTAGGTATAAAGTCGATTTTAGTGTATATACACATTAAGCAATCGATATCGAAATGCCTCAAATCATTAGTTTAACATATTTAAGTTAATTACCCTTCTTTATCTTACTGAAGTCTACAAACGCCTTAGCGGCATAACGGCAAAGCATTTAGAAGAATAACGTTATCTTATATTTAGGTATAAGGTCGATTTTCTTGTATATACTGATTAAGCAATCGATATCGAAATGCTTCAAATCATTAGTTTAACATATTTAAGTTAACAAACCTACTTTAACGCACTGAAGTTAACACAAAGCCATGGCGGCATAACGGCAGTGCTTGTAGAAGAAATCCGTAATCTTATATTTAGGTATAAATTCGATTCTTTTGTATATACACATTTAGCAATCGATATCTAAATGCTTCAACATATTTAAGTTAATTAACCTTTTTTAACGTATTGAAGTTGTTATAAAGCCATGGTGGCATAACGACAGTACATTTGGAAGAATTCCGTAATCTTATATTTAGGTATAAAGTCGATTTTCTTGTATATATGCATTAAGCAAACGATATCGAAATGCTTTAAATAACTGGTTTAACATATTTAAGTTAATAAAGCTTCTTTAACGATCTGAAGTTAACATGAAGCCATGGCGGGATAACGGCAGTGCATTTAGAAGAATTCCGTAAGCTAATATTTAGGTAGAAAGTCGATTTTCTTGTAAAGATGCATTTAGCAATCGACATCGAAATGCCTCAAATCATTAGTTTAACATATTTAAGTTATTTAACCCCCTTTATCTTACTGAAGTCTACAAACGCCTTAACGGCATAACGGCAGTGCATTTAGAAGAACTACGTAATCTTATATTTAGGTATAAAGTCGATTTTGTTGTATATAAACCTTTAGCAATCAATATCGAAATGCTTCAAATCATTAGTTTAACATATTTAAGCTAATTAACCCTCTTTATCTTACTGAAGTCTACAAAGCCTTAGCGGCATAACGGCAGTGCATTCAGAAGAATTCCGTTATCATATATTTAGGTATAAAGTCGATTTTCTTGTATATGCACATTTAGCAATCGATATCGAAATGCCTCAAATCATTAGTTTAACATATTTAAGTTAATTAACCTTCTTTAACATATTGAAGTTAACATAAAGCCATAACGGCATAACGGCAGTGCATTTGGAAGATTTCCGTAATCTTATATTTAGGTATAAAGTCGATTTTCTTGTATATATGCATTAAGCAATCGATTTCGAAATGCTTCAAATAACTGGTGTAACATATCTAAGTTAATAAACCTTCTTTGACGAACTGAAGTTAACATAAAGCCATAATGGCATAACGGCAGTGCATTTAGAAGAATTCCGAAATCGTATATTTAGGTAGAAAGTCGATTTTCTTGTATATATGCATTAAGCAATCGATTTCAAAATGCTTCAAATAACTAGTGTAACAATCTAAGTTAATAAATCTTCTTAAACGAACTAAAGTTAACATAAAGCCATAACGGCATAACGGCTTTGCATTTGGAAGAATTCCGTAATCTTATTTTTAGGTATAAAGTCGATTTTGTTGTGTATATGCATTTAGCAATCGATTTCGAAAATCTTCAAATCATTATTTTAACATATTTAAGTTAATAAAGCTTCTTTAACGCACTGAAGTTAACACAAAGCCATGGCGGCATAACGGCAGTTCATGTAGAAGAATTCCGTAATCTTATATTTAGGTATAAAGTCGATTTTCTTGTATATACCATTTAGCAATCGATATCGAAATGCTTTCAAATATTAGTTTAACTATTTAAGTTAATTAACCCTCTTATCTTACTGAAGTCTAAAAACCCCTTTAAACGGCATAAGGCAAAGCATTTAGAAGAATTACTAATCTTATATTTAGGTAAAATCGATTTTTTGTATATACCCTTTAGCAATCAATATCGAAATGCTTAAATCATTAGTTTAACATTTTTAAAGTAATTAACCCTCTTTATCTTACTGAAGTCTAAAAAAAGCCTTACGGCATAACGCCAGTGAAATTCAGAAGAATTCCGTTATCATTTATATTTAGGTATAAAAGTGATTTTTTCTTGGGGTTTATACACATTTTTAGCAAACGATATCGAAATGCCTCAAATAATTAGTTTAAACGTTTTTTTAAGGTTAATTAACCCCTCTTATCTTACTGAAGTCTCAAACATTTAGCGGGGCATAAAAGGCCAAAGCATTTGAAGAATTACGTAATCTTATATTTAGGGTTAAATTCGATTTTCTTGTATATACTCATTTAGCAATCGAACGAAATTTTTTTAAATATTAGTTTAACTTTAAAGTTAATTAACCCTCCTTTCTTTGAAGTCTACAAAACGGCTTAACGGCATAACCAAAAAATTTAGAAGAATTACGTAATCTTATATTTAGGTATAAAGTCGATTTTGTTGTATATACACATTAAGCAATCGATATCGAAATGCTTCAAATCATTAGTTTAACATATTTAAGCTTGATAATTCGGGTGGTGGAGCACGGTGCTCGCTCGTTCCGATGATGTGGTTGGCCGTGGGGAAACGTCCGGCGCAATTATTCCACAGAAATATTATACGTAAATAAAACAAAGGGTTTCATATAATATATATAAATTTAATATGACAAATTGGAAACACACTTACCACGTCCGTACCGCAGCGTCGTCGCAAAAGAAGAGAGCGCGCAACTTTTTAGTTAGAGTTTAGTTGCGCGCGAATAAAAACATCGAAAAAACTTCGAAGAAGAGAATAGCTCTGTCGATACAGACGTGGCAATGGAAATTGGGCGGGGGCGGCGTCAACATTCTCCCCGCCTTGCAGTATTACTGCAAATGCAGTTTACAATTAATTACTTAAAACTAACTTAACTAACTGGCTCCTGCACTTCCTCTTCCACGTCTTCTTTGCAGATGGGGTGGCCGACGAGACGAATCGAGTCTAGTTCGGCCCGGGAAATGCCGCTGAGATGAATCGAATCTCAGTCGGTCATTGCCATGCCGCCAATTTGCATAGAAGTCACCACCTTCCAGGTCGGCGAGACGAATCGAGTCTAACTCGATCCTGGGTAGGTGGTGAATGTGAGAAGCGTTGGCAGCCAGTGCACTTTATCGTGCCGATGCTATACGACGCCGGATATTATATATCCTAGCGACGTATTTTGGGCGATGAGTTGACCCATTGCCGCTAATTGTTACCCGGGCAACATGAGCCGGAAGTAAACGTTTGCTCCCAAAATTATCTCGAAGGAAATTTTTAACCCAGCACGGCCGGAAAAAAGGTTTCGGCGGAAAAGGGGGGGAAAACCTCCGGGGGGGTTCTGGCCCCCCTTGGGGTTTTTCCCCTTGGGCCGTGGTGGTTTAAAATGGCCGGGGAGGAAGGGGAAAAAAAATGGGGGTTTGGTCGGGGGGGGACCTTTGGCCCTTTTTGGGACGATTGAATGATGACGTCGGTTGACATCGTTGATAGGGGTCCGAATCCACCGTGGCGATTGACATCCTCGTCTGTTTACGCTGCTATTCAGCTGCTGCACCTTATCGGCACCCTCGTCATAATTCTTTAGCAGCTGGTATAGAACTGTGCGTTATTTACGCATGCTGTGACAATTGTATTTTGTCATTTGTGATTGGGTCTTCTGCTGTTTCACCGGTGGTTTTTTTCTGGTATTTCTTGAATACTTGTATAAGTTCGCCCTTGACATCGAGTCGTATATCTTCGGGCAAACGTTTGATGTCCTCGTAGAGTGAGAGCAAGAAGAGCTTATCGGGATCACGAGTCTTTCGTTTTTTTGCTCTTGCGGATTCTCGTTGCATTGTGGCTTCGTCATGTTGTTGGCGGCGCAACAGATGCGAGTGGAAGCCGCTGTGGAATGCCTGCAGGTGTGGCATCGACTTCTGTTGTTGCGACGAGCTACTGCCAGATATGTGGTCACCGTTGTGCGATTGCATCCCAACGCCGGGTGTTCGAAATACGCCACCATGCGTATCGGTGTGATTCGTTGAGCCGGGCGCATCATTGGTAGCCTGATTCTGTTGTTTCTGCTGCTTTTGTTGTTTCTGTTTAAATATAAAATTAGTATTAATTTCGCTACAAAATTGAGTTTGTGTTTGTTGTTGAGTTGTTGCTGAATTTTGTCTGTCGCCTTTGCCATTTGTCTTCGTTTCTTCGGAGGGAACGGAACCTTTTAAGACCCAACCGAACACTGTTCGTTGTGCAGCAAGGGACCCCAAAAATTTTTCGTTTTTACCCCATTTAGTATTATTTGCGGGTAAAGATCTGCTCCGATCAACAAGTCAACCTCTTGACTTGTATAGAAATTATTATCCGCTAAAGGGATATTAGGTAACCTTTTTAAAATTGAAGAGTTAATTGATCTGGATGGAAGCAGTCCAGTCAATTTTGGCAGTATCAACGCTTCCGCTTTTAGTCGTAAACTTTTGTTACGGGGCGAGCCAATTGTGATCGAGCATACCGATTGAACTCGTCCTTGTACGGTATTATTCAATCCTGAAACTCGCGCGCTGACCTTTTTACTTGCCAGATGTAAGCGTTTTTGCAGGCTATTACTTACAAAGGTGGCTTCAGATCCCGAGTCAATCAGGGCTCTGACGGTGAAGGTGCTCTCGTTGTGACATATGGTCACCATGGCTGTACCTAATAGCATGCCTCGACTGGTAGGCACATTTGAAGTATTGGCCTTAATAGAGGCCACATGAGATTTAGTAGAAATCTCAGTAGTGTCTGTGCTGTCAGATATCTGAGCTATTCCCTCACTCTGATCCCGGTGAATCATAGAGTGATGCCTCTGTTTACATTTATTACAATTTAAAAATACTTTTGCAATTTTTGACTTCATGTGAGTCCGATAAACAGTTAAGGCAGACGTGTAGTTTTCTGACAGCATTTAAACGTGCGTTAGGCTGCATCTCAATGAATCTTTGACAAGTTTTCAAAATGTGCGATTGAGATGAGCACAGTTTACATTTGATTGTGTTTGTCTTGGCGTGATGGGAATTGATGGGTTTGGATCCATTCCCTTTATTGCAAGGTTGGTATCCGACCTTCACCATCAGCCGACTTGATCTTGGGTTGAGTACCCAACTCGCCTTTGAGGTTTGATACTCTCTCAAGCGTTTTAAAACCCCTTTGGTTAAAAACTTGTCTAACTCAACCCATTTTGGGATCTCTGAATCCGAATCCAGAGATTGTTCCCAAAGCGACAGTGTATAGTCCGGCAGTCGGATAGAACACAAGTACGTAAATATGGCATCCCAGCTATCTGTATTGATGCCATGTATTTGTAAAGCTGAAATGCAGCTATTAATCTCCCGCTGTAAATTTCTGAGTTCGGTCTCAGATTCTGTTGAGATGTGCGGAAGCTTGAATAGTAAATTTAATTGTGTATTGACAAGCACTCGCTTGTTTTCGTATCTACACAACAAATTATTCCAAGCCAATGCGAATCCGTCATTCGTCAGTGGCGCTTTGGAAAAGATAGCTTTTGCCTCACCTCGCGTTTTTTGATTGAGATGGAATAACTTTTCTACCGGAGATAGCCTTGGGTTATTCCCATATATAGCGGCAAATAAATCCCTAAATGAGGGCCATTGTAAAACATCGCCATGAAATATTTCGGTATCACATGGCGGTAAATTGATAGAATACCTCACGGGTTCTACAGTTTGTTGTAACCGTTCAGGTTGAATCACTGTAGAATTCGAAGTAGGGTTTTGGTTGAACGCCGTGAGGTTGTGCATGTGTTCGCCCATCAAGGCCGCGCAACACACATAGGCGTGGTAACAGCTTGTATATTTAAGCTTTAAAGTCATCAATTGAGCTTGTGTCCGAAGAATCCACTTTTGACAAACACAACTTGTATTCAGACTTTACGTCTGCCCACAGAGATTTCAGTTCACCTTGTTGAACTTCAAGAGAGTAGGCACTTTGATTGTTTGCTGTTGGAGTAAAAGACTCCTCAAACTCCAGTAGAGCGTCTGCAGCTGTGGTAAAGGCTCTAATTGATTCCATTGTTTTCAAAAATTTAAACGGAACTGCAAAAATGTTGCACAAAATCGGATCTAAAACTTGAAATTGAAATTTAAAAAATATTTGCAAATATGTTGCAAAAGTTCAAAAGTTATAGAACCAATCACGGACAGACTACAAATTAGTTGATGATAGGCAGTGCGTTGTTTCTTTATAAAACGTGAATTTTCGAAGGCACAAAAAAAACTTAATAAATTTAGTAAACTATTTTCTTCGTTCAAATTTAATTTGAATGTGCTTGCTGGGTTATCGTCCCAATGCACTTGCACGCCGAGTCTTTGACTATTACACAAACAAAATTGATGTGTGCTCAATCGCTTTATTTAAATGCAAATACAAATACAAAATAAAAATTCACAAGCACTTATTTGATTCATCAGCTAAACCCCTTTTACTTTGTTCACTGGGTTACTGGTTTTCTGGGATGGCTGCTGCGCTGCTTTGCCTATGCTGCTTTGCCTATGCTGCTTGCCTATGCCGCTCTCACTTTTTTGCTTGGCCGGTGCTGCTCTGCCTATGCCGCTTGCCTGTGCCGCTCTGCCTTTGCTGCTTCCTTTGCTGCTCTCACTTCGCTGTTTGGCTTTTTTGCTGTCGCTCACTTCACTTTTCTGATTTTTGTTGTGTCACTCACTGCACTTGTAAATTTGTATATATTTTTTTTTTGTTTACACTCGCGAAACTGCAGCTCGTTATTGCTGCTTGCCTTTATTGCTATTCGAGCAATATATGAGAAGGCAGAGTTGAGCGACTAAACTCAAATTAATCGTAAGAAAAAACCAAAAACCCGAGAGAGATTTTTGACGCTCAAGACGATTTTGTGCGTCCAAGAAATTTATAATCTTTTTCGAATAACAGTGTTGTTTTTTTTCTTTATATATGCAAAGTGAAATAGTTAGTGCATTTGCCAGGTGTATTTATTGTTGTACTTAAATGAAGTACAATACTACCTGCAATCTTGTGCGTTGATTTTGCGGGTAGAGTGCCAAAAATAAGTTTTGGTCTCCACTTCACACAGCACAATGGGTTTTGTACATAAATGATGCACAAATTGACCAATCTATTGCCTTATAGCTTGCAGAGCACAAATCCAAAATATGTTTGGCTGTAACTTGCGAGTTGCTAAAGCGGGCAAATTATGCACTTTCACTTTAAATAAAATTCACTTGTTACCTGTTATCCGGCTCGAAGGACCAATGATAATTCGGGTGGTGGAGCACGGTGCTCGCTCGTTCCGATGATGTGGTTGGCCGTGGGGAAACGTCCGGCGCAATTATTCCACAGAAATATTATACGTAAATAAAACAAAGGGTTTCATATAATATATATAAATTTAATATGACAAATTGGAAACACACTTACCACGTCCGTACCGCAGCGTCGTCGCAAAAGAAGAGAGCGCGCAACTTTTTAGTTAGAGTTTAGTTGCGCGCGAATAAAAACATCGAAAAAACTTCGAAGAAGAGAATAGCTCTGTCGATACAGACGTGGCAATGGAAATTGGGCGGGGGCGGCGTCAACAAAGCTAATTTACCCTCTTTATCTTACTAAAGTCTACAAAAGCCTTATCGGCGTAACGGCAGTGCATTTGGAAGAATTCCGTAATCTTATATTTAGGTATAAAGTCGATTTTCTTGTATATTCATATTTAGCAATCGATATCGAAATGCCTCAAATCATTAGTTTAACATAATTAAGTTAATTAACCCCCTTTATCTTACTGAAGTCTACAAACTCCTTAACGGCATAACGGCAGTGCATGTAGAAGAATTCCGTTATCATATATTTAGGTATAAAGTCGATTTTCTTGTACATACACATTTAGAAATCGATATCGAAATGCCTCAAATCATTAGTTTAACATATTTAAGTTAATTAACCCCCTTTATCTTACTGAAGTCTACAAACTCCTTAACGGCATAACGGCAGTGCATGTAGAAGAATTCCGTTATCATATATTTAGGTATAAAGTCGATTTTCTTGAACATACACATTTAGAAATGGATATCGAAATGCCTCAAATCATTAGTTTAACATATTTAAGTTAATTAAATTTCTTTAACATATTGAAGTTGATATAAAGCCATGGCGGCATAACGACAGTACATTTGGAAGAATTCCGTAATCTTATTATTAGGTATAAAGTCGATTTTCTTGTATATATGCATTAAGCAATCAATTTCGAAATGCTTCAAATCATTAGTTTAACATATTTAAGTTAGTTAACCCTCTTTATATTACTAAAGTCTACAAAAGCGTTAACAGCATAACGGCAGTGCATTTGGAAGAATTCCGTAATCTTATATTTAGGTAGAATGCCGATTTTCCTGTATATATGCATTAAGCAATCGATTTCGAAATGCTTCAAATAACTAGCGTAACATATCTAAGTTAATAAACCTTCTTTAACGAACTGAAGTTAACATAAAGCCATAACGGCATAACGGCAGTGCATTTAGAAGAATTCCGTAAGCTTATATTTAGGTATAAAGTCGATTTTATTGTATATACACATTAAGCAATCGATATCGAAATGCCTCAAATCATTAGTTTAACAAGTTAAGTTAATTAACCTTATTTAACGTAATGAAGGTGATATAAAGCCATAGCGGCATAACGACAGTACATTTGGAAGAATTCCGTAATCTTATATTTAGGTATAAAGTCGATTTTCTTGTATATATGCATTTAAGTTAATAAACCTTCTTTAACGAACAGAACTTAACATAAAGCCATAACTGCATAACGGCAGTGCATTTAGAAGAACTCCGTAATCTTATATTTAGGTATAAAGTTCATTTTCGTGTATATACACATTTAGCAATCGATATCGAAATGCCTCAAATCATTAGTTTAACATTTTTAAGTTAATTACCCTTCTTTATCTTACTGAAGTCTACAAACGCCTTAGCGGCATAACGGCAAAGCATTTAGAAGAATTACGTTATCTTATATTTAGGTATAAGGTCGATTTTCTTGTATATACTGATTTAGCAATCGATATCGAAATGCTTCAAATCATTAGTTTAACATATTTAAGTTAACAAGCCTACTTTAACGCACTGAAGTTAACACAAAGCCATGGCGGCATAACGGCAGTGCTTGTAGAAGAAATCCGTAATCTTATATTTAGGTATAAATTCGATTTTTTTGTATATACACATTTAGCAATCGATATCGAAATGCTTCAACATATTTAATTTAAATTTAAACCTTTTTTAACGTATTGAAGTTGTTATAAAGCCATGGTGGCATAACGACAGTACATTTGGAAGAATTCCGTAATCTTATTTTTAGGTATAAAGTCGATTTTCTTGTAATATGCATTAAGCAAACGATATCGAAATGCTTCAAATAACTGGTTTAACATATTTAAGTTAATAAAGCTTCTTTAACGATCTGAAGTTAACATGAAGCCATGGTGGCATAACGGCAGTGCATTTAGAAGAATTCCGTAAGCTTA
>JAPZAG010003030.1:0-12872 GCA_027475135.1 Bactrocera correcta | reverse complement strand
GCGAATCATGAACGTATTAATAGTGTAAAGTTGTGTATGTACATATGTATGTATGAATGTACATATTTATGTATATTTGCTGTTTGTAGCTGAATTTCGTATTTGGCTGAAATATTCATTCATAAAAGCAAAGCTGTCAGCAAGCTTACGAATTGTGAAATTTTTTTGGTTAATAAACAGATTTATTTTTAATTTTTTTTTTTTTTTTTTTGGTTTTTTTATAATTTTTTATTTTTTTACATTTTTTTAATTTACATACAGTGTGCGACAAAACTAAAGCACGGAATCTACCTTGTCGGTATTTAACTGAATAAAATCATAAAGTAGGTATTAAATGATTTTATTTTTATTTTTATAACTAGTTCATTCATTCTTCTTCTTGAATTACTAAAAATTAAACAAATTAACTTATTAAAAAAAAATATATAATACAACATATGAAGAACTCCAAAAATCTGGTGCGACAAAACTAACGCACATAACTAAGAATTCACATTAATTGCACATTAATTTTTTGTTTAACGGTTTTTAATGATCAGAAAATGTTGAATATGTGTAGTTATTAGCTAAATAGGAAAATATTAGTGCATATTCAGTTTCAATTCGTTATTCAATGCGGTTGGTTGTATATTAAAGTAAAGGGTATATTAATGGCTCAAAATAAGTATTCTGCTCATTTTAGAGAAAAAATTGTTAAGGATTTTAAGAAAAGAGAATCAGTTATGACTATGGCAAAAAAGGTTGGAGTAAATCATATTTTGTTTCCCGAACATTAAGCCGATTTCGCAAATCAGGCTCTTTAGTTACAATGCATAGTGGTGAAAGCCCGAGGAAAACAACCGAACCAGAAGAGAAGGCAGTCATTCGGGCAATAAAAAATTACCCGTTTACATCTGCAACATCAACTGTAAGACAATTACGGTTAAATATATTACAGAGATCCATACAACGTTGAGTTTTCCATGGAGGATTTTCATGCTACCTGTAGCAAGTTAGTGCAAAAAAGCCATATATTTCTTTAAAGAACAGACTGGCGCTACTGAAATTTGCGAAGATGCACATCAATTGGACGATTACAAAATGGCGAACTGTACTTTTTTCTGACAAATCTAAGTTTAATATAAAAAATTCAGATGGGTTGAAGCTGATAGGCAAAACGAAAGCACAACGCTTAAATTCACGTTAAATAACAGGCACAGTGAAGCACCGTGGAGGTAATGTGCTGGTGTGCGGTTATGTTTCAGCGCATGGAATAGGGCCAATTCATCACATAAATAGTATAATGGACAAATTTAAGTATAAAAATATTTTTTGGAATATTTTGCTGTGGCATGCTGCAGAAGAAATGCCTTTAAATTGGAGTTATCAACATGACAACGACCAGAAACACGATGCTATTTGTGTAAAATAGTAGTTTAATGTAAACAGTATTGAAGTTTTGAAGAGACCCGCCCAATCACCAGATCTCAATCCTATAGAGAACCAATGGAAAACTGTAGATCGAAAAATCATACCTGAGAATTTTAAAAATAGGGCCGCTTTATTCATACAATTTAAGGAAGCATGGAAAAGCTTTTCCTGGGACATGTTAAATAAATTAATTGGGTCCATGCCTCGTCAATGTGTAGCTGTATTAAAAAATTAGGGATACGCAACCAAATATTGAAAGAAATAAATTTTTCAATCATAAAATTATTTCGTGCTTTAGTTTTGTCGCACCAGATTTTTGGAAATTTTCATATATGGAATTTTATATATTTTTTTAATAAATTAATTTGTTTAATTTTTACTAATTCAAGAAGACGAATGAATGAACTAATTATAAAAATAAAAATAAAATCATTTAATACCTACTGTATGATTTTATTCAGTTAAATACCGACAAGGTAGATTCCGTGCTTTAGTTTTGTCGCACACTGTATATGTATATTTTTAATTTCTGTTTATTTTTGTTATATTAATTTTTTTATTTATTTATTTTTATTTAATTTAATTTTTTTTTTTTAAATCTTTCTTTAAGCTTGTTTTTTAATTTATATTTTATGTATTTTCGTTTGTCTCTATTGATTACTCCGTTTGCGCATAAATTTATTACTTTTACCATTTTAATTCGTTTGTTTTTACTTTATTTTTTTTTTTAGTTAATTTTATGAAATATTATTTGTTATATTTTCTTTATTATTTTTAGATTTGCAATTTCATATTTCCAAATCTTTTTTTATTCTAATTTTTATAATTACTTTTGTTATTTTATTCTTAATTATAATTTTTAGTATCTAATTCTTATTTTGTATTATTTTTTAATTTTTATTTTTTTTAATTAATATTTTTATTTTTTCAAATTATATATTTTTTAATTTTTTTTTTAAATTATTTAGTTTTCTTAAATAGCGAAATTATTTTATTGAAACAATTTGTTTATTAATATATATTAACCGTTATTTTTTATATTTTTTTATATTTATAGTTTTTGTATTATTAATTTTTAATTTTTTAATTTAAATTTTATTTTTGTATATTTTTTTTAAAAGTTTTATTTTTTTGTTTGGTGTTTTATTATTTTTTTTTAATTTTTTTAAATACTACTATAATATACATATATTAGCATATATATTTTTTAATTTTTTTAAATTTTTTTATTTTTATTTTTTTTTTTAATTTTTTTTTATTTTTATTTTTTTTAATTTTTTATATATGTTGTTTTTAATATTTTTATAAACTTTTATTTTTGTTTTCTATTTTTATATCCCCTAAACATTTTAAACTTGTGATATATTTTATAATTTTTTTTTAATAAATTAGTATTTTTTGGACTGAATTAATGAGTGCCTCAATTTTTCGTTTTGTTTTTTCCTTATTTTTTCCATTTTTTTTAAATTCATTTCTAATTTTACCGTCAAAATTGCTGGTGGGCTGCTGTGTCTACTTGCTTCGAACAGCGACTTTTATGGTCAACACACTTCCCGTGCAAGAAGTTTCCGGCTTTTATTGCGCACAGCTGTGCTCCAAACTTATGACCGCTTTACAGTTTTTTGTCTGCCTTCCTCGGCACACCGCAGCACGTCGCATCGCACACCAATTTTAGTAGCTATTTTGGTCGAATTCGCGCACATTGTTGACATGTTGATGGATTTATTGAGTCATTGGCTGCGTTGTGGGCAATGTTGGCGGTGGCCAATGTCGGTGCGGCAAGACTAGACACCACTTATGATTGTACAAACCATGCTGCCACTATGCTGTTTGCGTTTGTTTGTTTGCTTAGCTACTTTTCTAGCGCGCATAAATAGCCACCGGTTGGCTCATAAGTGTAAGTGTGTGCTGGTGTGTGCCTCTATTTTGTGTGGGTGTTTGTTTCGCTTCGCAAAGTGAAAAATCGCATTTCGAAGGCGCTAATGACTAATTAGCCGGTAACGAGTTTTTACTTGAACTTATTTTACTTATGTGAGTTCACTTTTCTATTTTTCACTGTGTCTTTTCATCTGTGTATGTAGTTTTGAGCTCTAATGTTGTTGTCTTCTATCCTCCGTAAATTGTCATTTGCTGACCATCATTATGTGGGGGCAGGCACCTTCGCTGGCAATTTGCACTCGCCAGCAAATTCAATGTGAAATTAGTTGAGTTGTAAATTAGTTGAAATAATGCAAAACATTGAAAAGCTATTAAGTATTTGATTAGTTCAATGTTATCGGTGTGCCGTGTGCGTTGAGTTCCAGTAAAAGGTGTTTGTTTGTAGAAGGTTTTGGAGAGAAAATGAATTTGTATTTGAATTGACTTTCTTTTCGTTTCATATTTTTGTTTCTGGCCTCATTTTTCAAGAGTTCTTAAAATCAGATAAGAAATTTTTAAAGTTTACATATATATCCAGAACAGGGTATATTAAGTGTGCCAAGAAGTTTGTAACTCCTACAAGGAAATGATCGGCATGACGAGCTGACTTGATTTAGCCATGTCTGTCTATATGTCCGTTGCTGTTGTTTTTGTAGCCGCAGAAAACATTCCTGAAATAATCAGAAGAAATGCTACCGAGTTCACAGTTCTTGGCCGTATAAAAACCCGAGTCCTTTCCGGTTACTTAGACCCGACTGATGTGGAAACGGGTCGATAGGTACGGCTTTATGACCTTAGTTTTTGCGCATCGATCTGAATCTCTGATCGATGAGACTCAAGTTTTGAACATATTATTCAGATCGGACTACTATATCATACAGCTGCCATACAAATAAATCGATAATCAAGTTACATTTATTGAAAACCTTTTATGGTATAAGATATGCACCTGTGAAGGTACTGTAGCGTCGGTTCAGCCGTATTAAACGTTTTTCTTTTCTTATTTTATATATACGGTAGATCGTTTCCATCACAGACGGTTTTACGTATTCAGAACGGAGCCGAACTTTTATACGACCAAAAACTGACAGCTTGGCAGCACTGTTCTCAACTATATGAGAAATATTTTCAGTTGTTACAACAAACAATACTCAAGGCTATGAAATGGAAGCGAATTTTTTTTTATTCTTTCAACAACAACAACAGTAATGTTTATGAATTCGGAAGGGACCCAACTTTTTCCGGTCAAAAGTTGCCAACACGTCAGAATTCTTGAAAGTATTTGAGGAATCTCATATTCTGCTGCGATCAGTTTGTATTTTGCTTTATTAAGGCCTTAGACTAGTCTCTGGCACTAAAAAGGCCTTATTGCGATAATTTATTTATCAGTCTTTAGTTGCTCAATTTGAAAATCGCTTTTGGGAACACATCGTGTTTAGAATTGATTGACCCGATAATATTCAATTAATTTTTTTATTTTAGGTCCCTAGAGTGCAAATAATCGATTTTTTTTTTAATCTAAACTGATTGAACCGAAAATATGTTTCCATTTTTGTTTTTTTTTTTAGCTCCCTAGAGTGCAAATGGACTTTTTTTAAATCCTGGACTCGTCTGGATCGTACGGTTGATCCTCACATCAAAAGTAAAGCGGGATCCGCGCGTCCTTTGTGATTCCAAAAATTCTAAAATAGAGATTACCAGATCCTCATAGCTCGACGGAGCAATTTGGTAGGGAAGAAAGTGTCTAATAGTTCCACCGGTTCTAGACTTTGTTTCTAAGCAAATAGTTCATCTCTATCATCCTGCATCATGAATAGATCCAACGTAAGATCGCAAGAGGACAGCGGGATTGTGTTCTCTCTCGGAAGCTCGTTGGATTTGCCGTTTTCAGCGATTCTGCAGTGACCTGGCGCCCAAACAAGTGGGATAACAAAATAATAAGTTGCCTAATCCCATAAAAGAAAAAATAAAAAAACTACTTTTCTACCTCACTATACTACAGGTTATCGTCTTTGCCTTAGCATGCCATATGTCTCCACATTTCTGTGTTATTATATAGCTGTGCATGTATGTATGTGTGTATAGTATGGTATGTATGTATTTTCAGTGCTACTTCAACATCTACTCCCATCATAACAAGCTGTCGTGGCTTACTTAAATATGCCGCAGATCTCTTCAGTTCTTTTATAGTTGTTGTATTTTCTTGCTTTCTTGTTTTTGTGTTTCATTTTCCAGCAGCATTTCGTTGCTTATTTGTACTTGCATTTCCTTTACCTTGCCACTTTTTGCTGCACAAGAATTTTCAACAAAAGTTTACTCCAGCGGAACTTGCGGTGTTATTTTTAGTTTTAAACTTTATCGTCGCTTTTGTTATTGTTGCTTGCTTGCCCATTACTTTTGTAAATACATACATACATATACCTATATATTTGTGCATTCCTTCCTTGCCTTTGCTTTTGTGTGTTGCCCTATTGCAACGCTGGAAAGTGCCTATTCGCTCGCCAGTCTGGCTGTCTACAATTCTTACCGCCCCATCAAGTGTTGTTGTTGTTGTTTTGCGCTTCAGCTTGCCAACACCTTTCTCATCATGCATTTACTGCTTTTGTTGTTTTATAGAAATTATATATATATATCTATATGTATATATATAGTTTTTATTTTGTTTTTGTACTTTATTAATGCGCACATGCATGCATATTGTTGTTATTGTTGTGCTAAGACTTATTGAAGTGCTGGGCGGCGTGTGACGTATGCGTGTTTCGGTTGTGGGGTGGGTAGGGAGCATAAATTACTTGATTTGCCGTTGGCGTAGCAGCGTTTGTTTATTAATTACGCGTCGGTCTTAGCAATTTACTTAAAATATTTACTGAATTAAAATCGAAATGCTGCAAAAATCAAATTTAAGACCGGCACTATATATAGAGACTATTTAATAGAAATAAAAATTAGATTTTATAGCAGATGTGATGTGTGTTTTCAATCAATTTGTGTTACGGCAGCGCAATTATTTTATATATTTTTTACAAGTTTCAATTCAAGTACAGCTGCACCGAGCAAATGTTTTACTTTGCGGGCTTATATCAGTATATATATTTGCTTATTTCATTGCAAATATATTCAATAATGCGTTGAGCCACTGAATTTTGCACACTTTCTTTTTTTCCCTCGAGAAACTGCTCATCTGTCTGCACCAACGATCTCAGACCGCTTTGGACTTATTGATCAAAATCAAGTTCTTGTACGGCAAAATGTTTCATTTGACGAGATAACGGCACGAAATTTTGTATGAATTATTGTCGAAGACAATGGTGCAATCTCCGAAGATATTTTCCAGATCGGATCGCTATAGCATATATCTGCCATACAAACTGAATTATCGGAATCCAGTGCTTGTATGGAAATTTTTTTCATTTGACAAGTTATCGCAATGAAATTTTGTCACAAATAATTTTTGAAGGCAACGCTACAAGCTACCAACAAAATGTTCAGATCGGACCGCTATAGCATATAGCTGCCATATAAACTGAACAATCAAAGTCATGTCTTTGTATGGCACATATTTTTATTTGACGAGGTATCCCCACGAAATTTGGCACAGATAATTTTTGAAAGCAACTCTATAATATCTGAAGAAATCGTACACATCGGACCACTACGAGATATAGCTGCCAAACGAACTTACCTATCAAAATCAAGTTATTGTATCGAAAACTTTTTAATTTGACAAAATATATGTACGAGATTTTGCATATTTTACTTTCCAAGGCAAAAGTAGATTATCTCCAGAAATCATTCAAATCGGACCGATATAGCATATAGCTGCCATACAAACATATCGATCAAAATCAACTTCTTGCATGTACAATTTACAAAATGCATGGTATGAGTCAAGAAAATTATTTTTCACTTTTTCATGCCACTAGAAATACTTTACTGAACAAAAAAATTAAAGTTTTTTCTTGTTTTTATCATAACACACTCACCTCATTCGGTTATCGTTTAATAACTCATTCCAAGGTCTTTAAAGTCGTTTCGGCAAATAAAAAAAAATCTGGGTCACGCGATTACGTTATCTACGTTATGCTAAAAAATGTTTAACATTAAATATTTTAACCTTATTTTTAATTTTTTTTATAGTTTGGTGTGGCTTAATTACCCTCGCTTTTACTCTCAAAACACAGTTCTTAAGCAAAAAATAGTATCTAAAATAATATTAATAATTAAATTGTTATCTCCAAGTATTTAATGTTCAATGATCAAACATAAAACAGCTTCTTTAAGCAACCTACAGTGTCTACCAGCAGTAATCGCACGCCACGCTCCAATTAACTGACAACAACTAAAAGATAAATAGTTGCATTAAGCACTAAATTCACTCGACTCACAGCGCGAAAGTGGTAAAATGTGTAATTGTATTCATAAAAATGATTTACATACACATATGAATGAATATATGTAACTTTTCGCACAACAGCTTCAGCATCTACATAACATTAATACTTAAGTAGCTTTTGCTCCGCGGCTACAGTCAGCGTCTATTAATTTCGTTTAATGTTCACTTAAGATGACTTACTTACCGAAATAACACGCTTTGCGGTTGCTCTTCGCCTCCACGCATTCATTAGTCTATTAAAACGGTATTGTTTACCATATTATATGAGAAATTTATGCTTTAAATGACGTAATTAAATTGTAATTGCACACACACACACACACAACTCACATATGTAAATATTTTTTATATTATTAATTTCCGGGCAGAGACCGTAGATCATGGTCGATTTTTTTTCCTTTTAGTATAAATATGTTCTTTATAGTTGACCTGCTGCTGTGTTCTTCAGTTCAGTTTTTCATTAATTACAGTGATGGGTTAAGTAATTGCAACTTCAGAAACTATTAAAAATTAATTGTTTTAGTTTAGTTATTCTTTTTTATTATTTAATATATCTTCCTATTTCAATAAAATTTTGCCAATTTTATAAGAAAAATCTTATTTTTGCGAATTATATAGGGTTACCATATCCGTCTCACTCAAAATCAGTCCCGTTGTGTATGTACACCAATATGGTAACCCTACAATTATTTGCCTATGGTAACCTATATTATGGTAACTTGGACACCTATCGGTTTAATATCCAATTCATTGTTTATTTTAAATTACAAACCATAGCTTCGAATCTTATTCGACAGCTTTTATGTCATTTCTAAATCGGTTATTTTAAAAAAAAAAAGGGTACGTCTCTCAACTGAGGCTGTTTTCCTCTTTTCTTTGGGAGGGATGTTCCGCCTTCTCACTTTAGCTATCTTTCAAACGGATGTTTTTCTGGTTATCCAGAGGGAGACCGCAGGTCATGAGCCGCTTGAGCCATGTAGTGAATAGCGCTCGGAGAACTTTCCTCACTTGCGTGAACTTCTACACATGGATCCATCCTCCATTTCGGCGTAAGCAGTGTCTATGCCAAAATCGGATTTTTCTAATTCCTTCTTCAAAACACGTTTTCAATTAATTTTTTCTCTTAAGTATTTTCAAAAACTCTGAATATAGAGTAACTTACTATTATCATTTACGAGTTTTAACATTTTTATGCTCGATAATAGATTTTTGACAAAACAGTGATTCATTGTCAAATACCTCGCTCTCTGTTCAAATTGCTTGTCACTTAGTCAATATTTAGCTCTCTTGTTTTCCTCTTATTTTTTTTCGCTCTATGTCATGGAATCAGTCTCTCCATTGTATTAGAACGGTTGTCATCATTTTGAGGTTTTGTTTAACATTGCCCAAAATAATGAAGGAAAGTTTGAAAAGAAAATCTCGAGAGCCAGTATTTGAATCCTAAAATTTTGGATTGCATAAAAATGTTCTTTAACTCTCTCCCTTTCTTTCTCTCTCTCCTTCTTTCCCTCTCTTTCTCTCTCTTTCTCTCTTTTTCTCTCTCCTCTTCTCTCTACTCTTCTCTGTCTGTCTCTCTATCTCTCTCTCACAAACCCACACTTTTTATCACTCTATTTTTCTCTATCTATTTCTCTCTCTCTCCTAATTTAGGTGGCAAAATCATTGTAGATTAGGTCGTAACAATTACTAGGGCTTCAAACACTAACTTCAAAGCAAATATTTGGCGCCCTCTTATATCAATGACGTAAAAATGTACCTGTTGTTATCTCTCTCTCCCTATTATGTTAGAATTATAGTCAAAACCCGAAAATTACCGATCTAAACAGTTTTAGTTTGCCGAAATAACAGCATTTGGCTGGAGGAAATCCGGGTCAACTCTTCCTTCCACGGCATTTTTACTCACCGCCACTGTGGCATAATGTCTATTCGCCTGGGCGATCGATTTATTAAAACTTACATATGCTGCCTTTCTAATTGACTCGAATGACGTTAGTAAAACTTGTTTATCACTACATGCTTAGCTTATTAATTTTATATACAATTCCAACAGTTTTCCACAAGAAAGTAAAAAAAAGCAACAAAGAACACTAAATTAACACTGTTCTTCTGCATACATATAAATTGATGGGAATATAGTTGTTTACGCAGCGCCCACCTAGGGTGACGAGTTGCGCACGTTTTTTTTTACCTGCACGAGGTAGGTTTTCCCCGCTGCCTTGCTGCCTTACGCAGGCCAAAGCGCTTCCTAATTTCAATTATAACTCATAACTCTTTTTATTACAAGTAAATATTCCAGGGAAGAAATAGCTAGCAATTTGATTTGTAATTTCTGCTGCATGCGCATACAAATTATGTACTTACAATGTTGCACACACATATACACACAACTATTTGTGGCATAATACAAATTATGTACTTACAATGTTGCATACACACATACACACAACTATTTCTGGCATAATTTTGCCTTCATCGTCGATACTTTCTTGTTGGGTAAAGCACTTAGCACATGCTCGGAACTCGGAAGTCTATTGACCAGTTTAACGATTTAATGTGAAATTTGTTGAGTTAGCTCATTGTTTTTATTGTTGTTGCTGTAAATTCCCGAGATAACATTGCTAGGCGTATATTTCCATGAATGTCTATAGACCAGACAGGTTCATCATATTTATTTAGGGTTAAGTCGGTGGTAGTAGATAAAGAATTGGCTTGTTAGCCCACTATTAGCACTTCATTAAGTGGACGTTGTCATGTGGCACCTACTTACATACATATGTACATATAAATGTTTATACGCACCCACAAAGGTTCTTATACTTCATTTCGAAGAGTTGACGAACCTCGAGTTCTAAATAAAATATATTCATGTTTATTTTTGCCATTCACTTGAATATCGACAACAAATGCTGTTTATGTGTGTATGTGTGTGTAGTGTGTATACTCGCTTGACGCTTCGGTATTTACCTGTAAATACTCATGTTGACATTTCGCTGTTCGACATCGTCATGCCGTCGCTTTTATTTGCACACTTGATGAACAATTGTTGTTTCGTCAACAATTATTATTTAGCCTTATCAGCGCTCTGCTCTATGTGTGTTGTTGCTGCGTTTTTGTCATTATATTGTGCCATAAAATGTATGAATGAGCGTGTTAATCATATTAGCCCCACAAGTAACTGCAAATATGTACTCGAGTGCCCTGGGTTCGCACCTTCGCCTCTGATAAGATTAAAAATATTGAACAATATAGCAACTACAAGCGTTATGAAATATTGTTGTGACACGCCTTTTATGTTGCGCATAAGCATTTAGCTTACAGTAATTGACATTAGAATAGGTATCAATGATTTCAAGTTGGAAAAATAAAGATTTTTTGAATTGAAAAGTTGCTAATTATTAGCGGTTATTGGGTGCCTTTCCTTGCTTGCTCATCGGCTTTGTAATTTCCTGCGATTCCGCTATTACCCGATACCCATATCAGTCTAGTCACAAAGACACTCGATGGATATTGATAGCGAAGCAAGACACTCCTTCGCCAACCCTGAACACACAGTTAATGAGTTCAGGGCTAGTATCGCCGCTCTGCAATCGGAGTGAATGGTCATTTTTCTGAGGGAGGCTGCACTCCGGAACAGCAGATTTACTGCTAGCTTAATGACTGTAACCTCGGCTTGGAAGACACTGACAGTAAACGATTCCACCAACTTTTCTCTCCACTCACCTCCACTCACAACTCACTCGTCGGTATGTGGGTAAAGAAGGAGCCGCCGGAGTTCGGTTGGGGTCAGTGAGAGACCCCACCTTTGGCCAATGGCTCCTCTCTTTGTTTGTGTAATATTTAATTTTATACGAACACTAACGAAGAAGTACGAAGAAGCATACAGCCATATTTTCATTCATAAGAACGTTCTTTCACTTTTGGGCCATGTTTTGATAGTCACTTTTGGTCGTAAGGTCGAATTTTTGATTCGTTTGGGTTTAAATTTATTTATTTTTTTTTGCTGCATTTTGCATTATTTTTTACTATAAAGCAACAAAGGCCGTAATACCTTTTGTTTAGGACACCAGTCTTTAGAATATGCTATTTTTCACGAAGGTTAACGAAGAAGGTCGCTTACATAAATTAAATGCCAATTGTTAGGTGGTACGGTTTGAGCTGGTTGTCATCGAAGTCGTTCGACGGCAGACCCAGGAAAAACTCTTGATCGATGTTTTCGTAAGATGGAAGACGCGGTGTTGCCACTTACATTTTTTTATTGTTTTTTTTTTACATTGCTGTTGATTTTTAGATATTTTCTTCGATAAATTAAATGGAAGTAAACATTTTGTATTGTTAAATTTAAACCAGTGTTGCCACCTTTCGTTTTTTTATTTTTGTAAAATTTTTTTCATTTTACCTCATTAAGTTTTCCGATCAAATATGTCCATTCACCAGTGATTTTTCTTGATTAATTTATTATTTCGTAAAATTTCTTATTAGGCGGTACCCATTTTAATGCTCATATGTGTACACATACCTTCAACAAACACATATAATATACTTTTGATCGCCATTTGGTTGATTTTTATTGCCATTTGATTTGCTCCGTTATTTACTTGCCACTCTGTTGCTTTGCACATTTTTCACAGCACTTATTAATAAATCTTCATGATAAATAAACATTTGGGTAAACTTTTTGGCGAAGTTCGTGTGTGCTTTTGTTGTGTTTTGCGCATTTCACCCACTTCAAAACAGCTTGCACAGATGTGGCATGTCTGCGTTGCATCCATTTACCGTTTTGTTGAAATATATACCGAGTATGCCGAGTGAGTGACCAAGTGTTTATTTAGATTATATTATGCGGTCGGTTGAAGGCGAGACGTCGACGAAGGCGGCCAATTGATGAATGATCTTGAAAATAAGTGCTTCGCAAATGTACTGAGTCAAAGTATTTAGTAGCTGTGAATGTACGAATGTCAGGATATCTTTGGCTGTGGAGAGTTCATAAAATTGCTGATCTTTTGCTTGCTTTTTTCATATACATATATTTCCAAGTATTTTTTTTTTTGTTTTTGATTTTTTTATATATTTTTTTTTTGATTTATTTGTATTTTGTTTGCTGTTGCCTCCTTCTAGCTTTGAACTTGACCTAAGCGTAGGTGGGATAGTGGGT
>JAPZAG010003029.1:0-12884 GCA_027475135.1 Bactrocera correcta | reverse complement strand
CATCAGAACTCAATTTATTGTATTGTTCTCCATAAACTAAAACCTTTGGAAATTGAAAAAACAAAGTACCATAAATATCATTTGGTTTGTAGAACTTAAAATTATTTTGTGTCATAAAGATGTAGCCTTTCACTTGGAAAATAAAAAATGGACTGGTAGTCTTTTGCTACTTAGTCCATTACATCTTTATTCTTTAATTATTCGATAATTAAATAGCATAATAGTGTTGAAAAAACAATATTATTTTGGTATAATTGTAGAATAATTAAAGATTGAAATGTGTATCTAACCTTTTCCGCCAAGTCAAGATTAGATAGGCTAAGTAGTTCGCATTAACTACTAACTAATAAAATTCGTCTAGTTGTTTCCAGCAACTAGTCTTTTTTTATCTTTTTTTCCCGATTCAATTTTTTATTATTAAAATTATTCTATCACATTGTTGTTAGATATGCAATTTCGTAAAAGGTTTTAAAAGTTTAAAAATAAATACATTGTAACCATGCCATAAACATATTATAAATATATTATATATATTTTTTAATGCATTGGAAGTTTCACTGCTTAATAATAAAAATTAAGATTAAAATTTTGAGTTAATCGAGCCCTTTAATTATTAATATTTTTTTGAAGTTTAGCAAAAAGAATCAGAAATTGTAAGGCTTTGGCGGAATATTAAGCTTAATATAAGTATATTATAAGTATAACGTAAATATAATATACTTATATTTTGACTTTGTTAAGATTTATGATATAATATAGCTATAGCATAAACATAATATAAATATATTGCAAACAGAAAAGGAAATGCCATGAAAATTATTAGCGTATCAGCAGTAAAAGGCGGAGTTGGTAAAACAACTATTACTTTCAATTATGGAGAATGGTTATCAAGACAGGGATACAAAGTTCTCTTAATTGATACTGACCATCAATGTAGTTTAAGTCAAACATATAATTTATTTACAAATGAAAATACAATTTACAATGCATTTATGAATGAAGAAGTAGAAATTCATAAAATACATGATAATTTGAGCATCATCCCTGCTTCTCCAATGTTAGATGAATTAGAAGTAGAGTTAAGCTCAAAACATAATAAAGACTTATTATTAATGATGTGGCTTCAAGATAATGTTGATAGAATAAAAGAATTTGATTTTATACTTATTGATTGCCATCCAGATTTTCAAACCGTTACAAAAAATGCAATTGCTGTTAGTCATTATATTTTAAGTCCAATAGAACCTAGCCAATACGGATATATGTCAAAAAGTTTGTTGATTGAGCGCCTTCAAAATTTTAAAGATGAGGTTATTGATGCACGAACACGGGAAACATATATCACAGCAATACCATATTTTGTTGGAAATAGAATAAGACACAATACTAAGTCATCAAGAGAGTTCTCTGAAAAAATATCACAAGATAAAGGAACTATTGCTATGATTCCAGAGAAAGAATTATTTAACCGTTCGACACTTGACGGAGTTCCCTTAGTTGAAATGGAAAAAGATAAAGATGTTTTCAATAGTAATAAAGCTTTTTATGAAAAATTAAATTTTGCATTTAATGAAATAACTGATAAAATTAAAGCATAACTACAATTCTAATATAATATAAATATAGCTCAGATATAATATGAACATATTTACAATATGTTGTAAATATGTCATAAATACAATTGTGCTATAATACTTAAGAAAGTGAGAAAAAATGGCATTTGATGTAGATGATAAAAAAGTAAAAACAGTGTTATCAAACAGTTCTTTAGCTAAGTCAAAAGTGGAACTCCCAAAAAAAATTGAATCAGAAGAAAATAAAAAATCATATTCATTTACCTTAGAACCTTCTGTAAAAGAAGGCCTTGAAAAATTGGCAGAAAAGCAAAATTATAAAAATACATCCCAATTTCTGAATGATTTAATTAAACTATATCTATAATGAATACAAAAAAACTCATGTCAATAAATAACATGAGTTTTTTTTGCTATGATATATTTATAATTTGTTCAATAGAGATGAGGTACATTTTATCTGTTGATTTTATCCTCACTTGATTATTGATAAATTCTGATACAAAACCATAGACTTCAGTTAATTTATCTTTTGATTGATATTTAACTTTGATTTGTACCTGATTTGAAAAAGACTGATTAAGAAGATGAAGCACTAGATGATGTGGTAATGTTTGAATTACCTTATCATCTTTTTTTTCTTTTTCAAAGGTATTTTGGGCTTCAGTTAATTCTCCAGTCGCAAATGCTCCCCATTTCATCATCCCTCGGTCATGGTACGCTCGAATGACTTCATAAGGGCTGTATGAACGGTCAACTGACATCTTTTTCCTCCTTGTCTTGACTTGCTGCATGACCTCCAATGAGTTTGTTCCGATAAATTACACGTGATCCCTCGGACAAACTACTTGCCTTTTGTATCGATAGGAAATCGAATTTTTCTCTAATCTCATCAATAGCTTTTTGGAGTGATTCTTGCTTTTCGTTTGAATGATTTTCTTCAACACTTTCAAATAAAGAGAGTTGTTTAACAGAACTATCAGAAAGTTGATTTCCGCTTATTCCTATTTGCCTTATTGCTCCCCCTTGGTACTTTTCACGAAATAAGGAGATTGCGAGGTCTTGCAATTCCTTTGTGTTTTGCGTTGCTTCAATATTACGAGAAATCTTAACAGAAGAGTATTCAGAAGTAGAAGCAGCACCTCCATAAAGTGATAGGTTGCTTGTTAGTTTTCCGCCTTTTCTTAATCTTATTGCTAAGTTCTCAGCCATTTCTTTAATCACAAGTTCAATTTCTCTTTGTTTATGATAGTCACGTGGTAAAATTTGAGAATTGCTGAAGCTTGTTGATTTAGGCATATATTTTTCCCTCACGTTGCTTTCATCGATTCCGTTCGCATGGAAAAAATGCTGAAGTCCAATTGTTCCTAATTTTTGTTTAAGGAGAAGTGGGTCAGCGTTCGCAAGTTCTTTGATAGAAGTGATTCCTAGCTTGTTTAATCGTTTCTCAGTCCGCTTACCAATCCCCCCAAAAGTCTGTCATTTTTGGAAGAGTCCAAAGTTTGTTTGGCACGTCCTCATAACGAATTAATGCCCTCATATTTGGGTTATGTTTGGCATAGTTATCCATTGCCAACTTAGCAAGCAAAGGGTTATCTCCAAGCCCTACAGTTACATAAAGCCCCAACTTACTCAGAATCTCACGTTGCAAATCTAATGCAATCAGATTCATTTGCTCATAGCGATTTTTAATACCAGGATAAAAAAAGTTAAGTGATTCAGTGGTTCTGTTGCAAAGTTTTTCTATAAATCTATTTTAGTGTAAAATGGGATAAAAAGACAGCGAGGACATGTAGATGAACCATTTTAAAGGCAAACAATTCCAAAAAGATGTCATTATTGTGGCTGTTGGTTATTATCTACGTTACAATCTAAGCTATCGTGAAGTTCAAGAACTCCTTTATGATCGTGGGATTAACGTTTGTCACACCACTATTTATCGTTGGGTTCAAGAATACAGTAAAATCCTCTATTATCTCTGGAAGAAGAAAAATAGACAGTCCTTCTATTCGTGGAAAATGGACGAAACCTATATCAAAGTCAAGGGTAAATGGCATTATCTGTACAGAGCAATAGATGCGGATGGATTGACATTAGACATCTGGTTACGAAAGAAACGGTATATTCAAGCTGCTTATGCGTTCTTGAAACGACTCCATAAGCAGTTTGGTGAACCGAGAGTAATTGTCACGGATAAAGCTCCGTCTATTGGTTCTGCATTTAGAAAGTTACAAAGTAACGGTTTATATACTAAGACAGAGCACCGAACCGTGAAATACCTTAACAATCTAATAGAGCAAGACCATCGACCAATTAAGCGCCGCAATAAATTTTATCGAAGTCTGCGTACTGCCTCAACCACGATAAAGGGCATGGAGACGATTCGAGGAATATACAAAAAGAACCGAAGAAATGGAATGCTCTTCGGATTTTCGGTGTCTACTGAAATTAAAATATTAATGGGAATAGTAAGTTAGGATAGTGACGAATCAGGAAGGTTGTTTTCAAGCTAAAACTTTGCAACAGAACCATTTACGTAGATAAAACTCCATTTAATAAAGCAACCTCAGAAATGAAGAATGGTTTTGAGAAAAAGTATAACCAAATGAATAACTTGTAAGTAAAAGGGTTGACAAACAAACTAAGATGTGATAAATTTTAGTTAAAGAGAAATATAGCCATAGGCTACCGAAAAGCAGACACTCCAATGTCTGCTTTTTTTTGTATCAAAAAAGCCAGATGCTCCAACATCTGACCTTAAGCGACTAGTGGCGCTTTTTGTGTTTCTTGCTTTGTTTTCTAGTACCTAGCCAATACTTGAAAAGCTCGGTCAAGCAATTTAATGCAAGAGCAGAAACAAAAGAGAATAATATAGTCATAAAGCTACCTCCTTTCCGTTAGGATAGGCGAAAGCGCCAGAATTATTATATCATATTGTTACACTTTTTATGAGAGTATAATGTAACCTTCTTAAACAAACGGACAACAGGGTATACTACAATGTCATTAAGTTAAGGAATGGAAAGTGATCTGGGAACTTATTTTTTTTTTAATAGTGAATAGCATTTGCTTTGATTTTATCGTTTTTTTATTATAAAATAATTACAAGAAGCACTAAAAATAATGCTTACAAAAACAAAGAAGGGATATACTGTGTCTAGTATATTTATGGAGTTATTATGTTAAAAAAATACTTATCTCGGTTCTGTTGCAAAGTTTTAGCTTGAAAACAACCTTCCTGATTCGTCACTATCCTAACTTACTATTCCCATTAATATTTTAATTTCAGTAGACACCGAAAATCCGAAGAGCGTTCCATTTCTTCGGTTCTTTTTGTATATTCCTCGAATCGTCTCCATGCCCTTTATCGTGGTTGAGGCAGTACGCAGACTTCGATAAAATTTATTGCGGCGCTTAATTGGTCGATGGTCTTGCTCTATTAGATTGTTAAGGTATTTCACGGTTCGGTGCTCTGTCTTAGTGGAGCTATACTATAAAAGTGGACAGATAAACGTATGTTATAATCTGTTTAATAAACACTAAAAAAGGGAATAGTTATCAGAAAAGTTGTTTTTAAATTTCAAACTTTGCAACAGAACTGAATAAGAAATAAAAAAACACACAGTAACTTACTTGACATCTAATTAAAAAATGTGTTATGATGTGTGACGTCACAATAACGCAACTATATTAAACAATAAATTTTGGAATTTAATATAGAATTATGGAGGAATTAATCGTTTTTTAAAAAAAATTGTTATAACTAGTGCTTTAGTAATCACATCTCTTTCTGCTAGTATGGTTAATGGCTCAGCTTCTGCTTCTGCTTTTAAATCTAATGAAGAAACGAGTTTAAAGTCAAATTCTGACTATGTATTAGCATTATCAAAAAAACTCTCACTGGGAACAGAATTTAATGGAAGCATGTCATACGCAACCTTTCTCACAGGTTCAGCTCGTGTCGGTGAAGGAAACACAGGCGTTTTTCAGTTATTAAGTGCAGATGGTGAGGTTTTAACTACTGTAGATAGTAAGGAGTTCATACCTGGAGGTATTATTTTTAGCGCTAATGGTATTCACACTATAAAACGTGCGACACAAGTTTCACTAACGATTTATGATAAAAATTCAACAAAACTTAGCACATTGACAGAAAAACTGAACCTAAATTAGAGTGATTGGTTCTGTTTCAAAGTGTTACTTTTCATTATTACAAGATGGATGATTGATAGAATTTCAATTATTTTATGAAAAAAGCCGCTCAGATGAGCGGCTTTTTGTCTTGAATTTATGATTTAAGGTATAAAAAAGCCATCATTTTAAAATAACCAGTGGATATTGCAGGAATATATATATAAAAACGCAAACATGAGTTTCGTTACATTAGTAGGGGAAATGATAAAAAATTAAAACTATCAGAAAAACATTAATTTTTCTGAAAGTAATCCCAAGGAGAAATATAAATGACAAAAAATGACTTATTTTTTAAACGATTAGACCAATTAATTACTGAGTCTGGGAAGACTTATAATCAGGTTGAGAGAGAGCTCAACTATCCTAGGAATGCCCTGAACAATTATAAACATGGATCTGAACCTTCCGCAACACGTCTATTTGAGCTTGCAGCTTACTTCAATATTTCTCCCTACTATTTCATCGGAAAATGTGAGAAGCCTTTCTCTCAATCAATGAAAGAACTGTTTAAAAATCTTGATTCTAGCCAGAGATTAGAACTTTATAAACTTTCTACTAACTGGTTACTATCTAAAGTAGAACCTGAAAAAAATAGTCTAGATGTATTCAGTAAAAAACGGGATAAAATTAGAACAAATTTAGCGAAATCATATAGATTGGACGCGTAATTTTTTAAAATAAAAATGAAATTTTTCCTTTTTTTGTGGTGAAATCGTAATTTAAGATAAGGTTTTTAATTTTTAAACAAGCCGTGTGAGGAAAAACATGAGATTAAAGAAGTTGTTAAAAAAAATAAATCAACTTAAGGATGAAAAAAAGGGGTTAACTGATTCTCAACTCCAATTTCAGACTATAAAGTTGCGAGAGATGATTGAGAGAAAAGAAAAAGAAGAGAACATTGTTGTAGAAGCATTTTCATCAATTAGAGAGGCAAATTCAAGAGTTCTGGGCCTTTTCCCAACGGATGAACAAGTTTTGGGTGGTTTAGCGATCTACTACGGTAAGATTGCAGAAATAAAAACAGGAGAAGGCAAGAGTTTGGTTGCGACCTTTCCTCTCTACTTAAAAGCCCTCTATCTTGGGACTGTTTTTTTAGTCACGACAAATGACTATTTAGCTCGACGTGATTATGATAGAGTCGGTAAGGTCTATCAATGGATGGGACTTAGTATTGCCGATGGAACTAATCCTCAGGAGGATGAAGTGGAAGGACACGAATTTGATTTTAAGAAAAAAAAAGCCACGTACGCTTCTGAAATAATTTATATTTCTAATACGACATTAGGTTTTGACTACTTGATCAACTTACTCGCCGAAAATCAAGAAACTAAGTTTATGTCCTCACTTCATTTCGCATTATTAGATGAAGTGGATCAAATTTTACTAGATAGTGCCCAACAGCCTTTAATTATCTCGGGTGGGGATAAAGTTCAATCTAATTATTATCAAGTCAGTAGTGATTTTGTCCAACTCTTACAAAAAAATAAACATTTCAAAATGAGTGAAGATCAGGATAGCGTCTGGTTTACAGAAGAAGGGATAGAAAAAGCAAAATGGTACTTTTCGCTCCCAAGTTTACTTGATGAGGCTTACTTCTTACTTTACCAACATTTGGTTTTGGCTTTGAAAGCGAGGTATCTTTTAAAGAAAAATCGAGATTATATTATTGAGAGAGGAAAAGTGAAACTACTTGATCGTAGGGATGGGAGAATATTAGAAGGTAACAAGCTGCAAAGCGGACTTCACCAATCGATTGAAGCCAAAGAAGGGGTAGCAATAACTCCAGAAACTAATACTATCTCCTCTATCACCTATCAAAATCTTTTTCGACGTTTCGAGCAGTTATCGGGGATGTCGGGAACGGCAAAAGTGGCAGAAGATGAATTTATCAATACCTATAATCTCAAGGTCGTTAGCATTAAGACGCACAAGAAGAATATCAGAAAAGATTATCATTCGAAAACATATATTAGTTTTGAATCAAAACTAGAGGCGACTTTAGAGAAGGTTTATGAATTATATGAAAAGAAACGTCCCATTTTATTAATTACTGGTTCAGTGGATATTTCAGAATTGTTTTCTATGTATTTGCTTAGTTTAGGCATTCCTCATAATCTATTAAATGCCAAAAGTAGTGTAAAGGAAGCACTTATTATCGAGGAAGCTGGAAGAGTGGGGGCTGTGACTATTGCGACCGCTATGGCAGGTCGAGGAACAGATATCAAACTTTCCAAAGCCGCTCAAGAAGCTGGAGGACTCGCTGTAATAGTTACGGAGCGAATGATGAATAAACGTTTTGAAATTCAAGCTAAAGGAAGGGCTGGAAGGCAAGGAGAACCTGGAAATACCTATAGTTTTGAATCGCTTGAAGATGATGTGATTAGACTATATATGCAAAATGATATTCAAAAGTATTATGATAAACATCGTCAAAAAAGTTCTCAGATTAAAAATATCCGTATTAAAAAATCCTTTAGCTTAGCTCAAAAAATTTCAGAAGAAAGGGCCTACTCTCAAAGAATTAATGCTCTGAAATTTGATAATGTCTCCATTCTTCAGAAAAGTAAATTTGATGAGGCTAGGAGTGAAGTATTAGCTCTGAATAGTACTTCACAAGCTATTTCGCTCATCTGGAACAATGCTCAACCTACAATTGATCACTTTTTAAATAAAGGTAAAATTACTCCTGAGTCTCTCTATCGCTTTATTCTAGATTACCTTGATTATAATTATCAATTATCAGATAGGGATTTTGACGCTCTTGAAAATCCGAGAGCCTTTTTGAAAACAATATTCGAGGAGAGTATTGAAAGACAAAAACATAGGGTGAATGATGAAACTCTTTTTTTACAATTTTTAAAGAGTGGTATGATTAAAGCGATTGATTTCTGCTGGAGTTCTCAGATTGAAGTTTTGAATCAATTACAAGCAGTCGTAAATTCTCGTTCTGCCGCCCAAAAAAGGCCGATTATTGAGTTTAATAAAGAGGCCCAAAAAAGTTATGATAACCAAAGGAATGAAATTTCAAAACTGATGTTAAAAAATACTTTATTAGGAAGAATGCAAATCAAAAAAGGAAAAGTCTTACTCACTCTTCCTTAAAGAAAGCAGTCGTTATGAAAAAATATATTACCAATCTGTATGGCCATAGTCGCTCAAGTACTGCAATGGCTGCCCAACATCTCGTCACCTCTATCGCAAAACAAGAAGGATATTCTGAAATAAGAGTTGGTCCTTATGAACTTGAAAATGAGACTGTTGAAGACAAGCTTAAAATCATGGAAGGGATTCTATCGGGTGTTTCTAAGGAGTCAATTGTTATTGCTCAGATGCCAACTTGGTATGGTATTGTTTTTGATGAATTACTTTTACAGGCACTCCGTAATCGTGTTGAAAATTTAGTCATTTTTGTCCATGATTTTGTTCCTCTAATGTTTCTAAACAATTATTATCTGTTTGATAGATATATTTCAGCTTATAATTTATCTGATTTAATTATACTTCCATCCAAAAAAATGGAAGAACGGTTAGTTGAGAAAGGTTTGACCTCACCTGTCATCTACCAAGAAGTCTGGGATTATCAAGTTTCTCTTCCTTCATTAGGCAGTCCTGAATTTCAAAAAAATATTAAGTTTTCTGGAAACATTGAGCGATTCCCTTTTGTAAAAACATGGAATAAAACAGTACCTTTGGAGGTTTTTAGCGAAGGAAACCTTTCCCAATCCTCGACGGCTGTTTTAAAGGGTTGGCTTAGTAGTGATGAACTTTTAAAGTCTCTCAACAAAGGGGGGTTTGGCTTGGTCTGGAGTGAAAATATCGAAAATCAGAATGAGAAAGAGTATTCAGAAATGAATGCTTCCTTTAAGTTTAGTGCATATCTAGCTGCAGGGCTACCTCTAATTGTCAATCAGGGATTGGCAAAGGAGTCCTTCGTTAGGGACTATCGTCTAGGATATATTGTCTCAGACTTAGATCAGGCCGTCGACTATATTACAAATACTTCAAGTAAAGAGTATGCTCAGCTTTTGGTTAATGTAAAACAGGTTAATTCATTAATCACAGACGGTTTTTTTACGAGAAAATTATTAAATCAAATTCAGGAAGCGCTATTTTTAAGAAAAAAGGAAGAATCAGTTGACTATTTATAATTTTAATTTAGGAATCGGTTGGGCAAGTAGTGGCGTTGAATACGCTCAAGCTTATCGAGCCAATATTTTTAGAAAAAATAAACAAGAAGCGAAGTTTATTTTTACGGATTTATTTCACGAAAACATACAGGCAATGACGCAGAACATTGGATTTGAAGACCATGAAATCATTTGGCTCTACCAATATTATACCAATCTTAAAATTCGTCCAAGCTCTTATACTGTTGAAGAACTTGAGTCCCAGTTCTCATCATCCCCCTCTGACACTAAGAGGACCCTTGGAATGATTACTTATACTTTTCTATCCGTCAACAGTCAAATGAATGTTTTTCTAACCAAAGATGGTCAGTTCGTTTCTAAAACAGAGACCATTATCAATGGCAACTTGGTCAAACGTGATTACTATAGTTATGTTAAGGTATTCTCAGAATACTTCAAACCAGTTGACCATCAAGCCCGGCTCTTTCAGCGTCGCTTTTTCAACGAAGATGGATCAGTTGCTTATGAAGAGCTAAATAACGGGAAAGAAAGTTTATATCTTTTTGAAGACCGAACTATTTATTCTTTTGAAGCTCTGCTTGCTGATTTCATGAAGCAACTCCAATTAACTACTCAAGACCTTGTGATTATTGACCGATCATCAACAATTGGACCTGAAATCCTTAGAGGGAGAGGAGTTGCTAAAGTAGGTGTGGTTATACATGCGGATCACTTTAGTGAACCTGAAACAAATGATGAGCGGATCTTGTGGAATAACCATTACGAATATGTGTTTAAGAATTCAAAACATATTGATTTTTTCATCACGGCAACTCCTCTTCAAAAGGAGCGATTAGCTTCACAATTTAAAAAGTATAAAAATGAAAACCTTAAGATTTATACCATTCCAGTAGGTAGTCTGGATAAACTCAGGGACACACGAAAGAAGAGAAAAGGAAGTGCACTAATTACTGCATCTCGTCTTGCGACAGAAAAGCATATTGACTGGATTATTGAAGCAGTAGTGAAGGCACGACTTACAATTCGTGATCTGAGCCTAGATATCTATGGAGAAGGCGGAGAGTACGCTTATTTAAGTACCCTCATTAATGAGAAAAAAGCTAGTAAATTCATTCGTTTGATGGGACAGAAAGATCTAAAGGATATTTACAAATATTATCCGACCTATATTTCAGGCTCCACAAGTGAAGGATTCGGTCTCACCTTGATGGAAGCGGTTGGGTCAGGATTAGGGATGATTGGTTTTGATGTCAGGTATGGCAATCCCACCTTTATCAAAGAAGGTAAGAATGGTTTGCTCGTTCCTTACGAAAAAAATAATGCGAAAGCTAATATTGATCACCTTTATCAGGGCATACTTAAAACATTTATGTGTAAACAAACTCGAGATCAAAATGCTTTCCGGGTTCAATCCTATGAAGTTGCAAAGCCTTATTTAACTGAAATAATCCAAAGAAAGTGGTTAGAATTGGAAAAAGAGGTATTACATGATTAATTTATTTGAACGTTATACTGCTAACGAGGTTGATTTAGAACATTCTTTATTGCGCTCTGGTTATACTTATCAAACTGTAGTTTTAGAGGATAATGGCTACTTGCCCAATCATATTATTTCACCCCTTCGTTTTTTCTTAGGAGAGCATATTGATAAAAAAAAGACACCACTATTTTTTAACGATCTTAAAGTTCCATACTTTTGGGAGATTAAAGGAAATAATCAGCAAGCAGAAATTTTTGATGGTTATAAGAAAAAGGCAATTATTAATTATAGTCAAAGAAAAGAGGATTATCGATCAATTGCTTCTGTGGAATGGCTAAATGATGAAGGGAGAACCCGATCTGTTCAGTTATATAATAAATTTGGAAAGTGTTTCGGGAAACAGACTTATAGTGATGGGGACTTAGCACTAACAACTTATTTTGATGACCAACAACGTGAAGTCATTTTATACTACCATGTGACCAAAATTATCGAGCTCAATTACCAAGGAAAAGTGTTTACCTTCTCTGATACTCTTGACTTCATTTTGTTTTTTATTGAAGCTTCTGGTTTGGATGTCTCTCAGATAGTTTATAATTCCTTAGGTCTACCTTTCTTTATCAGTAATAAACTTCAAGAATTAGCTCCGAGTGCTGGCTATGACCACTGTCTTTTTTTGGGAAGAACAATCGAAAGTGATCCCCGAAAACATGAAATATCTGATGGCCTCAAAAAACTCGGGAACTAAGAAAATCATCGTACAAAACTGGAGAGAATTTTTGAATATCAAAGCTCAAGTCGCTAAAGATATAGAAATTCCAGTTCAATATTTAGGCTTTATTTTTGACTTTAAAAAGGAGCCCAAACGAGAAAATCGAGCTCTTATTTTAACCCATTCAGATGAGATTCTTCATTTAGAAGAACTCGCTCGATTACTCCCTCAAATCAACTTTCAAGTTGCAGCTTATACTGAAATGTCCCCGAAATTATTATCTATGGAGAAGCAAACCAATATTGAACTTTATCCCAACATTAATGATCAAGATCTAGAATCTTTGATTCAAGTCAGTGATCTTTATCTTGATATCAATGGTGGCGCTGAGGTAGGAGGAATTATTAGAAAATCATTTGACTATAACTTGCTTGGATTTGGTTTTATTGAAACTCAGCACGATTCAAAATATACAATTCCTTCAAATGTTTTTCCAGGTTCTGAATATAAGGCGATGGCCTCTTTAATAAAAAATCTTACCAGAAATGAAAAAATATACCAAGAGGCTGTGGCCAATCAGCAACAATTTGCAGGACAATCAACGCTTCGGGATTATAAGAGGATTTTAAAATGAACCAGGAAGATCCAATATTGGAAAAAATCAAAGAAAAACAAACTAAAATAGCAGCTGAAACTGAGCTTGTCAAGAAAAAATATTCGGTTAATTTATTGGTTTTTGCCACTTCTCTTCTCTTATTTGTTGGAATATTAGTGGG